>PVJX010008268.1:0-66576 GCA_004027295.1 Dolichotis patagonum | reverse complement strand
GGCTTTATACTATTGTGTTATGTTTGATATTATTGTAATTGAAACTATGCTCAACTATAGCAGAGTAAGAGATATGGCGTTAGATACTGTTGATGTCCAGTTGACTTAATGTAAAGTACTGTGTTGCCTATGTTGTCCTCTTCTGATCTGCTCTGTACTGCCCCCTTTTGTTTTATTCTCTTTTAAATAAAAAAAATTTCAAAAAAAAAAGAAGGTAGAATTTGAATTTATTGAAACCCAAGTGATACATGGATTTTATAAAGGTAATTTCAAGAAGTATAACAAAAAGAGTGAAGACAGATTTTTGTGAAAACTATGAAAAGTCTGGCAACATGATAACATGATAACAAAGGAAATCAGTATAGAATTCTAAATAGATTAATAGAGTATAATTAATAGATAATGACAAGTAAAAGATCAGACAATAAGTAAGAATGCAGTAGGGAATATATCATTAAAACAATGGTTGAGAAAGGTTATATTGCAGGGATGTTTATAAGAAACTTACAAAATATTAAATATAAAATAAGTAATAAAGGAAAGTAACTTTTGTCCCTTTTTTTTGTACTAGGAATCAAACTTAGGAATTGTGTTTGCCAGGTTGGCATTTATGTTATTGAGCTATATCCCCAGCCCCTAAAAAGTAACTTTTGGTTAAGTAATGAAAACCTGAATAAAAACACAGGTGGTGAAAATGAAAATCATTTGAATTTAAGGAATATCTTAAGAGAAATTCTGATAAATCTCTTAACTGATGGATATAGTGTGACTTCAAGGAAATAAAGGATTGAGAGGGCTCAAAGGATACTAGATTCATGTTGTTTCCCATAGCAAAAGAAAAATAGGAAAACTGGCTTATTTGGGTTTAGCATATAATTGTTCTGCTCAGACAGTTTGTGGTGCAGTGCACTTGGCTTATCATTCTGGAAATACTGAGGGCAAATAAACAGTTTCTACCCTCAAAGCACTTGCTGTACTGAAATGAAGTTCAAACAGACTTTCAGACTTACCAATATACAACGGTGAGTTTTCAGATTTGGAAAAATCTTCTATATAGGAAATGCCCAAAGGCATGATGGGTGTTTCACCCATTCCACGTATAATATTTCCCACCAGTACATACATCCACATGAAGGATTTAACTTCTTTTACACACTCTGTAATAAGAGAAACAAAAACAATTGCATTCGTGCTTTGAAAGTAACATGTTAGTGACACTTACTTGAAGGTTCTTTGTATTTCACAATGCCTCTATGACCATGGCCCCTGCTCAATAATTTGTATTACTATGAGGAAAACTCAAATATTAGCAAGCTGGATATAGTGGTGCATTCTGGGACAGGTAGGAAGATAACAAAGTCAGGCCCAATCTGGGCAATTTAGAAAGATCCTGCTCAAAATTAAAAAGGAGGGAAGAAATTAATTCAAAACAAAGGTCCAACACTCAATCCTCAGAAATGAAAAACCAGCTCTTCCTGTTGCTTCCTTTATTTTGGAGAGGACAAAGAATATTTAGACACAGACAAGTGTAAGAGGTGTACTCAAGCCAGTTCCTACTCAGACAAAAGAGATAACCATACATACACCTTTCCATTTAGTGCTTAATGCCAACATATTGGTAGTTTAATAGCATTTATACCACAGAAATTGGGAAACTCCAAAAACTAGTGTTTCCTCCCACCTCTTGAGATTCAGTTTACTAGCAATGACTGAGACCAGAGTGGTATCCTGTTCTCACAGAACTTTGGGGGAGAAAAAACCACTCCCACAACACACTCAAAAAATCTCTTTTTATAATTTATGCTATATAACCTCTAAAACTACCATATTTTGTTTTCCAAAGAGCCTGTTGTATATTGTGACCATCAAATAACTTTTAATTATTTCACTCTAATTCCTGGAGCAGCGGCTATTCAGTAGTGTAACTAGACAGGGCCCCAAGGAATTGAAAAGGAAAAAAAGAGATCTCCGACAGCTTCTATATGGATCTTTATCTTTGAGGGAATTGGCCAAAGAATGAATGGTTAAGCTGTGGGGCTAAAGCACACAGTTTTTATAAGAAATAAATGATTAGACAATAGGAAGTTTAGATTAGTAAAGCAGGTTGTATCTGGCTATTGTCTTTCCTCTTTCCTGAAGACAGCTTCCCAACTTTGAACAGCTCTTTTCTCAAATTGTTTTTCTTCTGCTCTTTTTTCACGTCCACTGATATTCTAAATAAAAGCAAGAGAGGTCTCAGTTTCAAGGTTTCTTCTGGGAGTCTCCCTAAAGCTGGATGCTTTCAGTTGAGATAGCCGGTCTGGGCCTCTTGGTGACTGAACTAAGGCTCATCTCCACATAATCATTCATCCTCTCTGCTGCCATGGTCATGCACTCTGACAAGTGGTGACTTGTCTTAGGAATGAGCTGCTGCTGCAGATGATCATAAAAGACCGACCTTCCAAGCCTGGTAAGGAACAAGGAAGGACTTAAGTCTTCATCTCAGTAAGGGGGTATAAATAACCTGGCCTGCTCACAGGGAGGTCAAATCTTAGGTTTATCAGCCCAGTGGTCTTTTAACTGTCCAACTGCTAATTGAGTAGGGGTACTTCATTTGATTTTCTTTTTGCTCTTTTACTTTTCATTTCTCCTGGTTTGCCTACCAAATGGGTCCAACTTTAAGAAGCAAAATAATATGAGCAACATTTACAAAGTCTCAAAAACATCTGATTCTTAAATAAATAAATGAGAGAGAGAGAGAGAAAGAGAGAGAGAGAGAGACGGAGACAGAGAGAGAATAAAGGCAACACAAATTAAGCCAAAATGTGTACTACTCTGGGATATACCAAGAAAATAGAAATTCCTACTAATATTGTTACAAAGGCTCAAAAGCATGAGAAAAACATCTGAAAGTGCAATGATTAAATATAACTGCTTTATATATTATTTATATTATTTTGCCTCTTCATCTGCCCATTGAAGTTTGGTAATATAAAAGACATATGTTATATGTGATTTGGGTTAATATATATGTTTTTCCACATGTGTGTTAACTTTCAGAGACATATTATCATCCAAAAAATCTAACTTATATGGATTTCTAGATAGACACTCATGATATTAACATCAGTGCTTTTGGTTTACATAGCTTACTAGTTGGCTAATTTAAAACATTTGGTAAAAGTAATGATACTTTTAAATTTGGTGACATGTTTCCTTTCAGGTTTTTAGCCAATCAAAATTGATTTTTTTAAATACAATGCCTATTGTTGTCTTTCTGCAATAATTTCAATAATTTTTTCTTTGGTATTCAAAAGATAAACATAAAAATGGGACCAAAAATGCTATGTATAGGGACAAATTCTTTTGATTAAAAATAACAATGTAGAACTTCCAAACTGATTAATAGTGTGTCTATCAGCACCACTTTTATAAGAGTCTAAATCAAGGCCTTGTTTTCACTGTCTCTGGAATCTAATTTAGGCCTAGACAAATATTTTATCTCTTTTATAATCAAGAGCTCACCAGGAAGTTCTATGCCTGCATTTCATGGGTTAGGAGAAAGGGGATGTATCCCACTGGATTCTGAGTTTTGAGTAGTCTGCTCTACCTAGATTCCTGTTCATACAGAAGATATAGAACACCAAAAATTGTTTTAAGAACACTGAAACCAATGCATGGGAATATAAAACAGACACTTGGAATGATCAAATAACCTCACTCACATGCTAAAATAAAACAATTAGACAATAGATACTGTGTCTTGGTTGTCAAGACGTCCCTCAATTAGCATATATAAATGCCAGTTGTGACTGTCAAAAAGTCTTGACACTCCTTAAATGAACAAATTTAAATATTGCTAAAATGATTAAGGCTGGTCAAAATGTGAGGATGGAGTCCCATAAAGCCCAAGTTCTTGCCTTCGCTTTGCAGCCCCAGAAATGTTATAATTGTGGCAAAGAGAGACATCTTCAAAAGGATTGTAAAAATAACAAATTAAAAGATTTAATTTTAAAAAGGTAAAAAGATGAAGCCAAAGCAAAAATGCCCTAAATGAAAAAAGAGTATCACCAGACCAATCAGTGCTGCTTCAAATTTGTTAATGAGCGGAGCCCTATTTCAAGAAGTTAGAAGAAAGACACAACTCATCATGCCCTGAAAAAAACAGGAAGTCAACCTTAAAATGTATATGCTCTCACACAAAAGCCAACCCAGAGTTACAAGAGTCCATTGTTACAAATCTTAGTTAATTAAGAAATTGATTTTTGGCTTCCAATTTAAGTTGATACTTAGATTTAATTAATATGTCTAAAACATTTCTTGTGCATTATGAATTCCTAAACTTTAATTATAGGGTTAACTAGTTCTTCTCTCTGATCTTTCCCGGCACTTAGATAAGAGTATTGATTCCAGGTTATTTGCAGATCTTTTGGCAAGACAAGCAAATTAAAATATGTGCTGGGTTTGGTGGTGCATGACTATATCCCAGCACTCAGGAGGCTGAGGCAGGAAGATTGCTGTGAGTTTAAGGCCAGCCTAGGCTATATAGTGAGCTCAAGGCCAGCCTGGACTGTATAATGAGATCCTGTCTCAAAAACTTTAAAAAAAATAAAATAACAATATGAGACTAATTGGAGAGAGAGAGAGAGAGACAGAGAGAGAGAGAGAGAGAGGGAGAGAATATTTTAAAATCCAAAAGGTCACTACTGAATTTGTTATAAAAAAACTTGTAGTAAGTAGAATAAGAAATATAAGTGTGTATATATATATACATACATACATACATATGAATATATATATATGCATATATAGTAGATACATTTTTGATGTGAGATGTTTGTGATAAAATATTTGCCCTGCTAAAAGAAAGAGATAGCAAAACTGGAAGGTTAATTATGCTGAAAAAAGGTTTGTGGGGGATGCAGATTATATAAAAAATATATATGTTTGGTTATTTTAAGCTTTGCTCTTGTTAGTTTGGTTAAGCACAAATTATTCCCCCTAAGAACTCCTTTTTTCTCAAAGATGATTAGAGGGCTGTGGCCCTGAATCTATTGGTCACTCTTTCCCAGCTCTCAATATGTATGCTAATACAGTCTATAACTCTTATTTCTTAAGTTAATACCAAACATGAGTTTTTCTGCATGACTCGAACAGACACCTAGATGAATCAATGACTAAAAATAAGACAAATCTGCCTCCTGGAGACTTTCAGTCTAATTTGTGACACCTTACTGATAGATGACAAATTTAGGTAAACATTTTTTTATATCATTTAATATAATAGTGTTATCATGATTATTATATCATGTGATGTTTTCTTTGATCTCAAAATTTCTCTATAAAACTTTATAACTGTTATCTGTCAACATTCTACAGGATTTCAATGTCTAAGACAACCATAATTGATAAAAAACATTCCCCTGATTCAGCCTCTCAATGTTGTCACTGATTTGGCCTATGTTATAGAGACTCTACAAGTGATTAAAACTTCTCTTATTTATAATAGAAGTGATGAGATTCTCTTCCATGTTCCCTGGACCTCTAATGAAGGGCAGGGCTGATTTCCTTACATATGTTCCTCCAACTCTGACATGTTGAGGATTTCACTGGGATCCCTCACAATCCCAATAGACAAGTCAGTGAAGAAGAAGCCAATGAGCTACTCAAAACTCAATTTATAAAACAAAAAAGGGGGAATAGGGGCCAAGACTTATTCAATTTAATAAGACTTTAAATTTTCTAAATTGTGATTCAATAGGTTTCACAGCAGTACAGAAAAACAGCTCCCCACTCAGGTGAACAGGTTCTGCAAAGCACAAGAATTTTCAATACTTTTGAAAACCTATTTCTTTCAAGGATCATATAAGTCACTTACAACCCCCAAATTACAAAGATAACAAGTCTCCTCATCTTTCTGAGTTTTCTGACATATATATCTCGAGTAAGTGACATGATTTATTTGGCTCATGTTCTTACTTCACTCATTTTAGATATAGTTACATGAAAAACTTCCAATTTACCGCTTTTCTCTAATGCCACCTTACAGATAAAACTTAACTTCTATCTCTTAGCCCTTTAAGGGATTAAGAGACTCACTATAGCCATTCTGGCAATTTCAATGTTTGGTATCTGTTACCCGACAAATGGTAATTCCAGACAAAAGCATTCCCATTGTATAGTTTCAATATAACTTACCGTGATTATTTTATTCCTTTGTAGCCCTATTGGGATATAAATAATTGTTAATACCTCCCAATTAAACATCATTTATATTATGATACTCAGTGAGTCAAAGCTTGGTTCCCCATCAGTCTCATAAGAGGATGGATAAAAATTGAGCCCTTGAACAAATTACTTCATCACTTAAATTTATCAGACAAAAATATTTTCTGAGCATAAATTATATGATAGCTACAGTGACAACTGATCAAGTCATCTTAGCTCATTCCACTCAAACTTTCAAACTGTGAATAGCTATTTCTAAAATATTACCTCTGAGCTGCTAACTCAACCTCAGCTGTAATGATATTGCCTGCTAGCTGATCCCCTGAAGTTGGTTTTCTGGCTTCAACTTCACATTTGTATTTTTATTAGTATTGGAATTATCTTCTTTCTTCTTTATTTGTTTGTTCTTACAGTCCTCAAGGTCTTTTGTATACTGTTCCTGTGAATCCTTTGCGCTGAGACCATGATAACCTTCCCACATCAAACCCAATACCCACCTACACTCTATTTCTGTCTTCCTCCCCATACCTGTTCTTGTAAAACAAAAAAAAAGGGAAAATGTGGGGACTTGGTCAAGGAACAAATGGTTAAACTGTGGAACAAAATCATACAATCTCTAAGGAGTGAATAGTTAAACTGTGGGGGAAAGGCACACAGGTTCTATGATAAATGAATACTTATGTGAGGGTGTTTATAACCCCCACTATTTATTTTCTTTTCTCTGCTCTTTTTCCCCTTTGAAACCCCCCATTTGAAAACTTCACTATTTTATGACCCATAGATTATAGTTTAGATGTTTAACTAGTAGTTAGACTTTAAACACAAGTGAACTTTGGTCATATCCCAAAAGGCCTCTTCCTCTCCCTTAATTGGCCATAAAAACTACAGAAAGAACAAAAATGGGTTTATCCAACTGCCTGGTACCCACATTCTGTATGCCAATTAACCAGATGCATCAGAAGTTCTTGTAACATTCCAAAGCAATGGTAGTGCTGCAAAAAGGTGGTATCCATGGTAAACTCCTGAGTTTGTGAACTCACAGGGGTATATAAGAAAAGGGAAGAAAAGAATAGAGGTCAGTCAGCCAGGAGTCAGCAGTTTCAGTGGTCTAAACTGACTGACCACTGTAGTTTTAGTAAATCTCAATTGTTTCTTGAGTCTCGGTGTCCCATGGGTAAATTTCTAGGGCATGCCATCACACTTAAATAAGAAGTTTAGATTAGTGAAGCATGTTGCATTTGGCCACTGTCCTTCCCTTTTCCCCAAGAAAATCGCTTACCCTTGAAACAGCTCTTTTCCTGAACTGTTTTACTTCTGTTTCTTTTTTTTTTTTTTTTCACCACTTATACTCTAAATAAAAGCTGGAGAGTCCTCTGCTTCAGGGTTTCTCCTGGAAGTTTCCCTAATAGTCAGTGATTTCTAATAGTCAGAAACAGTTGAGAACCCTTCTGGGCCTCTCACTGACTGGACTCCAGTCTCCTTTCCAAGTAATCATCCATCCTTTGTGCAGCTGTGGACACACACTGTGTCATTTACCATTGTCGTTCTAAGTCCCCCTTCTAAAAGGAAACTTGGTGGGGTTAAGTTTTCAGGGAATTGAAGGCCAATGTATTTTTGCCTCCAAGAAACTGGCCAAATGATGGCCACACAGATGAGGGTCCAAAGTATAGGTGGATTGGAGAATTTCTCATGAGATCAATTGCCTACATCCCCAATTAAAAATAAAATCATAGACTCCATTTCAGGGTATTCAGATATTTTTCCTCTGGTGAGCAAATATTTTGTGTCTAAAGGTCACAGGGCAATTTTGTGTTTACTGTAGGGCACGATGTAAACATCAGATGATTAAAAGCTTAATGTACTTTCCTAGAGATAAACCAGGGCTGAAAGATTTTGATATATGCAACACCTGGCTAAGTCTTTTGTAAAAGCTATCTCAAGAACTGAATATAGAAATGCCCATTAACAGCTTGATTAATGAATAAAGAAAATGTGGGAGACTATATATATATATATGTATATATATAGTTGGGTATAAGGTTATATATGTAGATACACACACACACATATATATATGTATATATATGTATATGTATATATATATATATATATATATATATATATATATATAAACTGTGGGAGACATATATTAAAGCAATAATCTCCATTTTGGCTAATCCTGGACCTATTTTAACGTATTGATATGTACAAAGCTGGCTAGGACTTTTCTTATCCTTTCAATTGGCTTTAAGCAATGCAAATCAGTCTAGTGGAGGTGCTGATGTGTAGTCTTTGAAGCAAGGCAACAAGTCAGTGTTATTCCACCTCTGTAGCTGCCAAAACTATATGTGAGCTGGGCAGGAGGAGAGCCACGCTCACTCTATTAGCTGGTATTAGCCTCAGGGATAAGGGGCTATGACTTCCCAGGACATAAAAGACTACACATCAGAGCTGAAGCACTGACCCAAAACATTAGATACTCCTTCCAAATGTGTTATGCCGATTACTCTTTCTGCAAATCCTTTTCTCTACATATTGCAGAGGTGATTTCAGGCTACCTACCTGGCCCAGCTCATAGTACTCAGTTATTAGAGTCCCTCATCCTCAACATACTACTGCCTTCACGAATGAATAAAACCCAGGTTCAGCGTGGTTTGAGGCCTTTGTTCTGGTTAAACATCATGCTAACTGAACTTAGGATACTCTTGGCTCCCCACAACTATAAATATGATTTAGTGTCTTTATTCTCTCCATAGGTTGCACTGAATATGGTAGATTGGAATTAACTTGCTAAAATTCCAATAACTTTCCCATGAGATCACAAATATGAACTTCTTGGACCACAACCAGGTCCAGGAAAGGCTCTCTATAGAATGTAATATATAATATATAGTTACATATTATGACATATAATATATATTCTAATATATATTCCATATGTGTAATGGAATATTAATCAGCCATAAGAAAAGCATCTAATTTATAGGAAAATGGTTGGAACTGGAGACAATCATGTTAAATGAAATAAGTCAGTCTGAGCAAGTTAAAAGTCATATGTTTTCTCTTATGTAACAATCTAAAAATAAATTAATAATACAAAAAAAGAGACAGGACAAGAAATTAAAAGGCAGTTTTCTAGAGACAGAGAAGAGGGTTTGGGGGGGAGATAAAGAAGAGAACAGGAATGAAATAACAAAAAGATGTTACGTGCATGGACCAATGTAGCATCATGACTCTCATTATTCTCTACTGGTAATATGTACCAATAAAAATAATAAAAAAAAAGAAATGAACACGGACCACTGTTGGTGTTACTGTTTCTGGGGAGATGTCTTTGGCTTAAAGTTTCTGAGACAGCTATTTTTTAACTCTGAAACTATTTTGGTTCTCGCCGATTCCATAGTAGCAGTGAAATCCCCAGCCTTGGGGATTTACTGCAGTTTCTGGTGATATGAATCCAGAAGAAAAATGTGCCCCACAGTGGAGAAGTTCAGATGTGAGGTAAGACTGCAAAATCACTTCCAGAGCAAGTATCACGAGAAGATTATTTCCCCTAGCTACAAGAGGCAGAAGTCAACACCCAGATGCTTGGACCACAGGAAACTAGATGAGCACTGCTATTGTGTTGGATTGAAAATCAGTGTCTCTGTTAGAAAGGGGTAAGGGGCCGAAAGATGAGTTGCTAACTACTGGGAAGGGAATACAGGAATTCTGAACCATGGAATACATGTCTGCTTTCCCTGCTGCTTTTTTTTTTTTTTTTTTTTTTTCTTGTGCCGGGGATCGAACTCATGACCTCGCGCTTGCCAGGCAGGCATTTAAGCCACTTAGCTAAATCCCCGGCCCTTTTCCCTGCTGCTTAATATCAGTAGTATAGCAGAAATCTTTTGAATTTTACTCTATCAATGCAATCATGAGTATCACTCTATTGTTCTAAAATGTGCTCCTATCTGGAATTAAATCTACAGTGATCCTAGGATGGATATCTTTTAAATAACTACTTTTAGCAAATAGAGAAGAAAATCATAATAGGTTCAACTATAAGAAAAACAACATCCTATATATTTAGATGTGCCCATTCCCTTCTGTGATCCCTCCAAAATTCCTGAAGAAGGAAAATATCTTTCATTAATTTACCTTACTCAGTATGTCATCAAAACTCTTAAACAGAAAGCATCTAGCTACAAATTCAATGAACAGAAAGAAAAAGAGGTAGCCAACCTGATGGATCATGTGTTGGTCTAGAAGTCTCAGTTCCATTTTCTGTACATAAGAAACTGGTTGCAGACAAGTTGCTTGAAACAGAAACTGTAGATTCGTATTCATATCTGTATGAATACAGAGAAAATATTTATGTTAAGGAATACATGAGGACTGTGTGACTATTTTGCAACATATTGACTCCTGCTACACAAAAATCAAAACACTCAAATCCGGAAAAGATTTCATCTTTGCCACTGTAATTACCATAAATTAATATCATCAAAAGAGCTTGCTGCTTATTGAAAATGTGTTAACCCTTTATAGTTAGCTTTCAATTGTTTGCAGGTAAGTGATACACCTTTAAGATTGTTTAACAGAAGCCTTCTATTTTTCAGGTTACTGTTTCCTGGAAATAATTAACTGTGGGACGGGGAACAAAAAATAAGAAAATTAAGAGCCTCAATAAACTATAACTAAGAAGATAAAAGCTTTTGGAAAAAAACACAATAAAAACACAGAAAACACAAAAGACACAATAAAATAAGTATCTAAATTTTTATTTTCTGAGGTTTCAGAAGAATAACCTCTACTTTCTGAGAATCCAAATAATAATTCCTCCATGTATTCTTTAAATCCTAAGAGGAAAATAAAGGCTCCTCTTGTAATAAGTCTTGGATGAATTTCAGTGACCAGCATAATGTAATAACTTTCTTTGTTTTAAGAACAAAAGCGTTAATAACTGTAGATGTTTAACCTAAACAAATTATCATAGAATCCACATGTCCTGTCTCAGACAGTTAATTACATGTAAAAAGAGTAGAGGGAAATATTTCTTGCTAAGTCTTTGTTAAAAATTTTGCTGGTTTTCTTTCTGTTCATTAGATAAGAGCCAAAATAAATTTGCCCTTCTGAGTTACACATAAACTAGAGTGTTATCTTTGGATGTACCTAATAGTGTTAATTTCAATACTATAGGACAAAATGAAAAGGGACAAAATACCTTCCTCTTACAATTGCCCAGTCAAATGAAAATACCTTCTTCTTACAATTGCCCAGTCATACCCACAGAGCTTGATTGTGAAGTCTAAACAAAGCCTTCTGTCTCCCTACTCATGATTCCATGGGACACAACAACTTCAAAGAAAACAAGACTTTGACAGAGTGGAAAGAATGTAAATAATAGTTGAACATTACTTAACATTGTCTTGGGCAGAATAGGAAATAAAGAACAGTAAAACTCTTTGCTTAGAAACTCCTGATCCCTTCAAAAATAATTGAGGATCCTTATTTGTTTAATTTATCTTCTTAAAATACATTTAAAGTTCATTTATTCTCAACACATAGATGAAATGTCAGTAAAAGGGTTGTAAAATGGAAAAGAAAAAGTGATAATTCACAAGAATGAAGAGAATGAGGAGATTTGACGGTAGGAAAGAGTCCAATAGAATTTGCAAAATGGGAAAATACTAAGTAAATAGTCACTGAATCAGGAGAAATTAGAGATATAATCATTTCTGACTTCCAGAAAGCAAGCAAATTTACAATGTACTTTCCTGGAGAGCCCCAGACAAAATGTTAACAGGAAGTGGGGAAGATCCAAATGCTAGGAAAGTTTGAACACTTGATTTAAAGTGTATTTAAGGGATAGTTAGTTCCCCAGAGACACCTACCACCATTCTAACTTAAAAAGTCCATTGAATCTAAAAGTCTAAACAGGTATATTGAAGACAGGGAGACTAGATTACAAATTAGGGATATGAAGTGAAAAAAAAATCTAAAAACTAAAAAACAAAATTCCCAACTATATCTGGCCAGTGGAAAACTTCTAATTTCCATTATAGCAGCATCACTAATTACTGCCTAGGATAAATAGCAGGTTTTCCATAGTTCCAAGCCAACTAAAACATAGCTAGTCCCTACTCAATCACTCTGCAAATAAGTCCTCAATTAAACAAGTCCTAGACATGAATACAGAATTCCTGGTTAACCTGTGGTCCTTGTTGTTATTCTCAAATACAAATAGATAAGCAGGGACCAGATAAATGGTGTATACATACAACAGTTAAAGACACAGACAAACAAAATAAGAGTGAGAACAGAGGAAGAAAGCTTGAATGGGAAAAGACATCTCATTCTTGAAAGAATAACAAGTTATTATTTAATAGAAACATTCAAAGAACAAAAGAGTCTTTGAAAATTGAAATATGATGTTTACAACCCATGATTTGGATGTTAAATCTCCCCAAAGGTAACAAGAAAATAAGACATAAAATTAGAGAAATATGGACTTGGGATATAGCTCAGTGGCACAGTACCTGCCTGACAAGTGCAAAGTCCTGAGTTCAATTCCTGGTACAAAAAAAAAAAAATAGAGAAAGATGTGAGAAAAAATAAACTTAGTTCAAGATGTCCAAAATTCAAATAGTACAAGTTCTATAAAGAGAAAATAGAGGCTAACAGGAGGTCAGTGGGAGGGAGGAGATTATCAAAAAGAAGAATTAATGCTTTTCCAAATGTCTAGATTGAAAGTACCCAGCATTGTGGATAAAAAGCAAAATATTAAGACAATTATTGTAAACTTCAGACTTTATGATTTACTGTTCCTGAAAAACATTAGAGCATTTAACACTGTTTCCCTGAAATTTTGCCCCTTTCGTGCTTGCAAGACTCTTGACAAATCAAAGGAACACTTAGCGTAGGAACTAGAAGGTACCGACCAGTGTTATCTGAGGGACACTGCGAACTGGGTAAACTAGTGTTCCTGTAGAAAAAGCCTCCCTGATTGGGTATGAAGGCAGCTTTTCTCAGAGTGCTGGTCATAAAACAGAGCAAGGCAAGTTAATAACACTTCTGCTGTGTAGTTTACTGTATATCCCCCTTCACTAAATAGCTACGTGGAGAACAGAGCAGTGTGCAGTGCTATCTTTGAGCTGGCTGTGAACCAATGAATATTTCAAGCTCTCTTTAGGGATTGTCTTGTCCAACCTTGTGCCCCAAGACTTTCTGATGAGTAATTAATTCAGTTCATGGCCCTTAGACATTTCAAGTCCTTTCTGGTAACTTTTCAGTCCAACTAAGTTTCTTTAGAAGCTATCCTTTTCTGATAAAGAAAAGTAGTAAGTTGGTTATCATTTCCTGGTTATCTTTAAATAATCCTGATTTCTCACAAGCCATCACTGGGTATTTTTCTCTCCCCCCCCCCAGCAATCTAACCCACTGCCCCAATACAGAGGGCTGTGGATGAGATAGGAGTTTAAAACAGAAACCCAGTATGTCCCAGAGAAAAGAACTTGATCACAAGGATGAAAATGACATTGAATTCTGAATAACGATAATAATGATAATAATGGAAACAAACTAAAACCTTTAAAATAATGTGCTGAAAATCCCTCAGGAAACTATTTCTAGGTAGAATGTTACCCTAGCCACATTATTAATGAAACAAAGAAGTAAAATTTTTTCAGACGTATGACATCATAAATCTTACACTTTCTCTCGTACTTTCTCAGAAAGCTAGTACTTTCTGTACATAAAAGAGTAAGAAAAAAAAAGGAAAGCAGAAGACAAAACACCCATGAGATGAGTAACCAAATGCAAGAAAATGGTAGAGAAAATTCCAAAGCACAATAATGAGGAAAAATTCCAAGGAACCAGCAGTGGTCAGGAGAGTTCCCGGTTATACAGCAGGTAATAGGAGATGTATCTGCAAGACCAAAATGAAACCTTCCAATCTGTACTGAGAAGACATTTGCCCTACTAACTGGTGAGGAATTAGTGAATGATAGAGAGCTTTTAATAAAATGAAATTGAAAAAATGAGGTAGTTCTTAAAATCCTAGAAAAGTAAAAATTATGTAACAAAGGAAAGATTAAAAATAAAAATTATATAACAAAGGAAAGACTCGGTGAAAAATATTGTCAGTCATAAAAATTAAATAGTGAGCATGATTTTATAGTAGGAATTTTATATGTATTACTTAACTCTGAAGTATTAAAAGGTAACAAGTTAAAGAGGCAAATAGAAGAAAGAATTAAAAGAGCTGCAAGTGTTTGCCTCCGGAAGAAAGGAATCAAGGGAAGGAATCAGTCCTTTCAATGCAATTTTATTTTTATAGTTTTGAACATAGAAGGTTTTGGTAAAAATTAAAATAAAAATTAACATTTGAAATGGCTTTGTCTTGGTGACCTACAATCAAACAAAGCCTCATTGTAATTAAA
This sequence comes from Dolichotis patagonum, assembly GCA_004027295.1. Lineage (NCBI taxonomy): Eukaryota > Metazoa > Chordata > Mammalia > Rodentia > Caviidae > Dolichotis > Dolichotis patagonum. The sequence continues at coordinate 51,949 of PVJX010008268.1, read as the reverse complement.
AGTGATTAAATAGTCCCGAGCAAGCAGTGATCCCACATATCAGCAAGTCTGAGAATCTTTTCATCCAGTTCGCCTGCCTGAAAGAGGTGTCCTGAAGTCCAGTTTCCCAAACTGGAAAAATGTCACTGTGGTGTGTTAGTGGAGAGGAGATAGAAAAGAGCACAAAACAGGCTGATGAAATAGAACAAATGCCAGACTTTACTGTTCCCTTTACAGTACTCTGTGGGTTCAGAAAGCATTGTTCACAGAAAGGAAATTCCAACTCTCATTCCCTGTAGATGAAAGTTGAATTCAAAATATCACCCAAGACTGGAATACTTACCGGTCCATGAGAAAATGAGGTAGAGATATTAAGAAGCAACCTAATCCCATGACTGCACATCCGATACCAATCATTATAGGTCTATGCAGTTTAGTTCCAAAATAACTCACAAATATAATCAACAAAAGATTACCTGGAAAAAAAATTGAAAATACTCATTTCAGTAAGTATTAACAAAATGTTAATGCCCTCATCTAATCATTTACGCTATAGTTTTTATTGCATAACAACCATCTCAAACATTAGGATTGGTGGTACATGGACACATTAAAAATAATCACATGAACAAAATTCCTTGCACTTAATAAGGACTCTATTTCACAACGTAGACATTCGCATAAAGACATCTCTGTAGAACCCTATCATTTAATCAATGCAGAGAAGGGCATTCCATGAAAGAGGCTAAAGAACAGTTCTGGGATATGGGACATACATGTAAGTTTTAGCATGTATAAGACCTCTGGTCTCCCCTTTGATACCTGCTCCACAAAATGCTCAAAAACAGAAGTGAAAATCAGATGCATAACTGTGCACATTTTGTAATTTATTATTAAAAGATAACTTTATTGTTCCACATGACCAAGTCGGAGATCTACTTTTATTTTTAATTCTTCCTTTAGATCAAATAGGTTGTTTTTAAAAATGGTGGTCTCCCAATTCAACAACTGAGTCTTAAGTTCCCTGCATACCATCTTTAGTTCAATAAACAATATTTACTTTGTTCCTACAATGTATGAAGAAAATCTCTGCTATAGGTTCAAGGATTATAAAAGTTTTAAAGGCTATTTTCCTCAAGGTGTTCCTAAGTTTGTAAGTGGTACTGAATATTTTGAAAACTTGTCTTCTTCCAATCTTTTTTTCTCCATAGTTGTCTTATATACGGGAGATTTGCCAGTTTTTACATTATTTTATATTGAGAGTGCCTACTTCTGCATAGCTACAACTGCTGCATTAGACTATTTCTGAAATCCCCATCATCAAAATCATCTGTGTTGAAGTTGAAAATCTAGAGGAATTTGAAAAGGGAGTGAAGGAATTATTTTTTCACCTCACTTCCCTAAGTGTCAGAAAAACAGTTACCATGAGAACTTGGGAGAAGACAGGCAAATTGATGTAAAGACCGTGGGAAATGTTTGGAAAGTAAATACAGGAATACATTTACTAGCGCGTATAAATTCTTTCTTTTTCCGTAGCAACTATTTCAAGTCTTCAACACTGTCATCAAGTCAGCTGTCCCCATCAACTAGTGGCAGAAATGATTAACATTTTGTACTTTACCAAGAAATTTGGGGCAATAAATTATGACAGAGTGACAAGGCAATATGAAGATAAATTTACCCCTAAGTGAGGTGTGAAAACACTTCCTGCCATCTGAAATTCATGTAGCTTTTCAACTTCAACACAGATGCCTGTGCTGTGACCTTACAGCCCTTCTTCAGTTTCAGGGGTGTAGTGTCCACCTGACCACCTGAGGCCATTTGCAACACCAGGGCACTGCCATCTTCTCTATAACATTTCATAAATAGCTAAAACATCTCTTATATATTTTAACTCTCTCCCATTCTTCTGAATTTTATACTATGGACATTCTCTAGTTTCTCTCCAAATTTTTAAGAACCTTCATCTCTTTTCACAGATCGCATTCTATACCTCCTGTTTTCTTCTAAAGTCATTGCTCCATTGTTTTATGGATTCTAAATCTGCTACTCAACTGATGTGCCCTGCCAAAAATTATCAGTATTCCTTCATTATAAAACCAAATAGCTTACCATTCTGAGTCTAACTGCACATTTCTTATGTGTTTGAAATGGTTGAGGTATTCATCCTTTTAGAAATTTCTACTTTCTTAGTGTCTATCACATTTGCTACCATGATTCTTCTCTTATCTCTCTGACTGTTCTTTCTCTTAATACTTTCATGTGTTCTTTGTCTTCCATCTGTGCATTGAACATTGATACACAATAAACAGCCATTCTGTCTCTTGTAGTTACATGAAATCCTCTCTCAAGAGTAGCCTCATCTCTCTAGCCTTAATAAGCACCTACATACATACTAGTCCATAATTCCAGGCCAGATAATTTTGAGTGTTTCAGACTCATATATAACTGCCTACAAACTAGTGTACATCACTACTTAAAGGGTTTAAAGATATGATCACGATTTGCCTAAAACCAAGTTCATCAGCATTCCAGTAATTCTATTTCAACATGAGATTATTTTATGCAGTTAAAATATTGTTAAATATTATTCTGAGATCATATGATATCATATTGCATAAGGGTTACTGAGTACAGAAAGATTAATAATCTCTTCTAATCTTTAGCTACCCTCTCTCACCTAGAGGATGACAGATAAATTCTATAGCAAGTTCACAAGTCTCTCCATTTTTCACCCCTGCCTATTCCTCCAAGCTCTGGATGACAACTGTCACCTTAAACTTTAACAGCCAACAATATTGCTTCTCATACAAGGTAGTGGGCCATTTCATACTTGTGTTTCTTATTTTATTAAAATATCCTTCCCATATACTACACCTGGTTTATGGTTTATGTCAGTGGCCCCCAAGCCTTATGAATTATGGACTTGACCAAGTCTAGCATTGTCTAGCGCTTGGATTGGTAGTGTGAGTGCTACACCCACCTAGGGGTGAAGCCCAGATATGATGTAAGGGTGGGATGAAGGTATGTCTCTCTCTTGCTGGTTGGCACTTTGCTGTTTGCAGCTGCCATGAATGGCTGCCCTGCCATGCCATGCTGCCTTGGAGCCAACTGACCCTGGACTGAAACCTCCAAGAACTGTGAGAAATAAACCTTTCCTTCCCTAACTTTGGGCATCAGGTATTTTGTCTCAACAGTGAATAAAGAGTCACTAAGACAACTCCACTTCTTCACCTGGAAAACTTTTACTCACTCTTCTAGAGTCTACCTTTCCTAAGTGAGGTTGCATTCTCTTCTCTGGTCCTTTGGGGCCTTATAAATATTGGAGAACCACTTGTACCACACTCACAATTCTTCTTTTGCATTTAAGCCCTCAGTTAGACTTTGACTCTAGTGTATACCAGGACTGTCTGAGAAGTGAGTTCTAATTGTGCTGCATGGAAAGGACTGAGTAAGATTTGAAGGACTTGGGCCCTAGGAGAGAACATCAGCATCACTTATTGTAGTTTTGATTTTCCCTGATCATGATTTGGCTTTAGACTTTGATTAAATACATTAATGGCAACATTTCCCTTGAAGGAAATCAAAATTACTCTAAAACTAGAAAAGAATAGCACCAATATTTCTATGGAGATTTGTTTTCAAATAAATCTTTCCTGCCTTGTGGCCTCACAAATTCCCACTCATCTCTCAAAATCAGAAGCTAAGAGTAAACTTTATTCTTCTCTAAGTGCTGTTTCTGAAATAATTTCAGAGAGTCAGGGAAGCAGTTTCTTTTTTGTTCTGAGTGTAGAAAGAAATGTAAATCCCCAGACACAAGAGGAGAAGAAAAATATTTGCTTTTTCTTGAGAATATAAATTCCTTTGGTCTTCCTCAGTACTTTTTGAATACAAAGATAGAGATCTTAATTTCCCTTAGACTTATCAAATTATAGTTTTAAATATAATTTAAGTGCTCTGCCACTTATGGCAGGTAGATAAGAAATGCTTAAAATAAAAAGGAAAGTGGTAGGATACAAGATGATACTTAGCTATTAGATATGAAGTAATACTAGAATTGTTTGTAAGCATATTCCAAGCTTAGTCAGATAATTCAGTTTTAGAAGACATATAAATAACTCAGTCAGACTAATGTGGCCTAATGCAATAGAAAGAACAAAATTCAAATCAGCTCCACAGATAAAACAGACATAAAAAGAAGTAATGTAAAAATAATTCCTTACCAATCTCAAAGCTCCCATTAATAAATCCAACTAGAGATGTCGGGATATTGAATTGTCTTTCTATTTGTGTGAGCATGGAATTCATGTAAGATCCAGATAGTGTTTTGGATACATATGCACATGTTAATGCCAACAGAAACATCTAGGAAGAAAAAAACCCACAATAATTATAAATATTTTATATCTAAATCATATATTTGACATCTATTGGTAAAATATCCTCTAAAGCAAGACATTCTGGTCCAATTTAAGAAACTCTTAAAACTTGAAGGAAACATTAGATGTGTTCTGATCTGTCCTTACATCTTTTTCTCTCTGGGAACTCAAAAGAGGATTAATTGATTAGTGGGAGTGAAGTTTGTAGGCAGTTCCAGTTTGATCATTTTATATGCCTACTTTGTTCACACTGATAAATGCACATGCATTGTAACACACAGCTGTTGATTGCCAGTAGATCTTCAGTACTACAATGCTATCTACAGTACAAATGAATACATATACTTGTTAAAAATAAAGAGTGTTGCATTACATAGTTGCCATAGCAAATCTCCTCAAGTTCTCAGTGGAGGAGGAGAGGGCCCCAAACGATCATCGCCAGCTCACCTCTTCCTCCTCACTTGGAATTCTTGGGCCAAATGTGCTGCATGCACAGTAATGGATCAAATGTCCAGAACGATCTAAACTACCCTCACTCTTCCCAGAACTGAATGTTCTGTAACACTTAAGGTCAGCAGTGCAAAGAAGTGGTGCTCTTGGTATCTAAACCCAAGAGTACTTTTGGGGTTCCTCAGCTGTGGCACAGAGCAAGACCTACGCATGAATGAGACTTCTGGTCTGGGTGGCTTTTCTGAATCTTGCTCCCAAGATTCAGAACAACTCACCACGAATCCTAAGCATCTGTTTATCCTCACTGCTTACCTGTGAGTAATAAGTTTGCTTTGTCTGATGCATTGTTACATTCCTGTCCACTCCGATTTTCCTCTGCTTTACATGTAAAATAAAGTCCCTTCATCCCTGCTCTTGAAAACATTTTCTAAATTTACAAAATCCTGGTCCATAAATTATTGCCCCTTCCCCTCTATTTTCATCACACTGTTTACTCTTTTTTTTTTACCTCTTCCACTCTAGCTTACTAATATATTCAAATCACTACTGTCTTTTGAAAAAAATACCTTCTTCCTTTCCTGTTTGGAAAAATAATCCATATTCATTGCATATATTATTTAACGTTTCATTGCCCCTTCAGCTTGCCACAGTGTGTTGTCTGCTGAAGTTACAATATAATCATCATAAACACCTTTAGGATTTTCAATTCTAATAAACTTTTCTCAGTTACTAGTTCACTTCACATCTCTAAGTCATGTGCTACTGTCTGTCCTTCTCTGTCTGTCTATCTAATATGTCTATTTTTTATTAATAGATGCTTGCAATACATAATGTTTACATTCCTTGTGGGGAGTTACTACAGATATATAAATTCTTTTTCATCCTCTTTCCCTCTCCTCTCTCCTCTCTCTTTTGTCTCATGTTCCCCTTCTCATTTTTCTTTCTCCTGAAATCCTTCTCATGCTTACCTACATCTTCACTTACCTGTTAGGTACTTCCTATTGAGCCCTCTCTTCTTTCAGGCTTTTATTGTTTCAGGCTTTTATTGTTGTATTGTACTTTTTCACCATACATAATCTGCTTAGGAAATCGCCCTTACTCCCATGACTGCAACTGCCACACACATACTGAAGCTACTGAAGTGTATACACAGATTAGTGTAATCAATTGCAGTCATGTTTAGTCGCTTCAATACTTACCTACCCCTACTTTTCTTTTACATGCTGTCATCACCAAGTTGCAGCTTGTGTGTCAAATGAATTAATAAAGTGGTTAGCATGCGATATCACTTTGAAAAGCTTTTAGTAATTGCCATTACCTCCCTGTTTTTCAATGGCAAGCAAAGGTTCATCTATATCTAAGCTTCATTTCCTGCTTTTTTCCCTAGACCTAAAGATTTGCTTATAGTTCTGTGATTCACTATGCTACTTTGCATTTCAGTTCCTTTTACATGATGTTCATCTACAGATAATGCATATCTTCATATTGAGCATCTTGTAAATTTTCAAGATTCAGTCATTCGTCACTTCCGTTGTAAAGCCTTCCTGTCCCTATAATACCAATGTAGCCTTGACCATGGGTTCCTCAATTTTAACATCTACTGTGTGACTACCCTGATGCTGGCCGCTATCTCAATGCATTTTATTCACATGTCTGGGTGTCCACAATGTCTTCCTTCAGTACTCAGTGAACAATTCAGAGATAAGAGCCACCTGTTATTTACTTCTGTGTCTTCGATGCCTAGTAAGCCTCCTAATTATTGACAGAACAACTGTCAGAAACATCTGGAATAATAGTCAGTGCTGAAGACAAGGTGAAATTTAACAGAACCAAATGTATTCTCTTCATTCATTTGGGCTGCTACAAAAAAATATAAACTGGGTGATTTTAAAAACAGACATTTATTTCTCACAGTTTCAGAGGTTAGGAAGTCCAAGATCAAGGCGTTAGCAGACATGGAGTCTTGTAAGGGCCTACTCACTGGTTCTGGGACTGTCATCTTTTTACTCTATCCTTACATGGTGGACGACACAAGGGGTCTCTCTCAGTTCCCTTGTAAAGACACTGATTCCATTCAGGAGCCTTCATCCTTATGACCTAATCTACTTCAAAAGGCCAATTACCTACAGTAATCACTTTGGATTCCAAATAAAAATTTGAGGGAATCACAAACTATAGCATAGGCCATAGCTTACAAACTGTAAACTATAGCAAACACCTAAGCCAAAACTGCTTTGTAACAATTAGTGTGAGAAAATCTGAGTAGAAATTCGTATGAAAATGTCATGGGAAATTTGAACACCAAGCCTACTATAATTCACAACTATTCTATGATGGTAAGATACTGTTTTGGTTTATATCCAGATGCCCTTCCCTCAGAGGCTCATGCACTCATGGGTGGGGTTTTGGGGAGGTGAGTGGATCATGAGGCAGTTGAGCTGCTAAATATGGTGCTGAGATGTGGAGCCTGGTCAGAGGGGCGAAGTGAATGGGGACACGGCCTGGAGTGTCCCCCTTTCTCACCTCCCTTTCCCACCACCGTGCTCTTTGCTTTGTTGCTGCCACATTATGAGACCTCAGGTCTCTTCCACCAAGTCCCTGCACCATGCAGCTCTGCCTTGGAGCCAGATAACTGTGGACTGCAATGTTTGTCAACTGCAAGCCAAAATAAATATTTTCCCCTTTAGATCGTGTATTTCATGTATTTTGTCCCAGTGACAAGAACACTAACTCATATACTTTTTAAAATGCAAAGCAATCAAAAATAAAATTCAAGATATTGCTTATTAAGAATACTTGACAAATTTTCCACATAAATACTATTAATACTACTACTAATAGGATGTTTACAATACTTATCACTGTCTCAAAAATTTTAAAAAGTCTTATAATATGGGACTATTATTACTTTTTTTGGATGAGAAAAATGAAATGTGAAGAGGTTAAACAATTTATAAAACATCAAACAGCAAACAAGCATCTGGAATCCAGATAACCTCGGCTTAGATTTTTATTTCTATTAAATAAACTACAAACAAAGTAAGAATCGAGTGAAACTTTTTCATAAGCAACATAGTATTTCAACCATAAATGATTTTCCAGGTTTGTAATGTAACTCTACATTTCTGTGTATGTGTAAATACATATAACGAGTAAATAACATTTTGATACAAAATAAGCGATAGTGTCTTAGCCTGAAAATCTCTTGCAGGTATCATCTGTGGAGAGAGACAAATGCTCAAAGCCTTTGGTTGAAAATAAATTCAAATTTTGTGATTGTAAAACACCTTTGAATGTATGAAAAAATTGCTCTAAAATAGTCAGCACTACCAGAACAGCCAACAAACAGGGAAATTTCTTTGGAAGGTCCAACTCATATTGCCAAAGTCTGAAGAAAACATTTGCTTTTTGAGTCATTGTCAATCTTTGCACACTGTTCAACCAAGCTTTTCTGCCCAAGGAGTTTCTGGGAATGACTCACACATTTCTCTGTATTAAAAACCTCTCAGTGGTGAGTATTGGATTGACCATGTTCCTAGCAAATAAGTCTTCACACAGTATTATATGTTGCAAAAAATTTTAAATTATTTCCTTATATAAGTCCTTCAAAACCATGTCTGATTAAATTGCTCATATAATCAATAATCCTGCTTAAACACAACCTCGGTTATAAAGCCAACTTCCTTATAGCAAGAGATTATCAATGGATGAGACAGTATGGTATTAATATGAGAACACTTTATGTAGATAGAGTACTTGTATAGGGATTGAGTTAAAAAATACTGTAATACACACACACACACACACACACATACACACACACACACACACACACACACACATTCCGTACCTTCACCTTGGAAAGACATCTTATTCTATGAGTTTCAATCCTTTTCTCCGTTTTTCCCATGTTGTTCTTCTGATTCTTCCAAGATATTTATGTTTTAAATCTTGATATATCTTAGTTCTACCTTTTTAAGGAAACAAAGATCTCATAAATCACTGACAATTTAAAAGTTGTAAATCTTTTGATTTTCATATAGAAAATGATGATCGAGAACAAATCAGTTGTTGAATTTCATTGAAAAGTTACTTTAACTTTTAACAGGTAAAAGGTTAATCATTAGTGAGGTTAAAGCTATTCTTATAATTTTTGTACAGTCACTTTGCAAAAAAAATGACTACGTGATTAAAACAAACTGTTTTTTATTTCTTTAGCCAAAACAAACAGAATCAAAGTGAGCTCTTTGGCATTAGATGAAAATCCTTGCTTTATGAATACAAAGACTTTGGTTTGTGTTTGTGTTTGTGTTAAAAATCTGTTTCAGCAGCCTACAAAGGCTCAAAACTCTCCAACGGGCCACGCATTTCTCTCCAAGTTCTTTGCATTCCAAGACTTCCCTTGGGAGTCTCAGGAAAGGAAATGCTTTCTGGGGTACTGTTAATTCACCGAACCTAAAGAGACATGAACTTTTAATCACGGATTAGCCTAAGTAAAAATAAATAATTTTATGTTCTGCAGAAGAATCCTACAATTCCGACCTATAAGATGAAAGGTTTGGAAGAAGATCAAGCATATACAAGGAGGTGTGTGTGCTGTGTGTGTGAATATACACAAACTCACACACACAAACACACATACATATGTAAAAAGTATGGATACATGTATACCTAAGAATATACAATATAGGAGCACAAATTTTTAAGTGGAATACAGAAATGTGACTTAAACTATTAAATTGTACTAATTTATCAAAAAATTTATGTATTTTGTGTCTTGAAAGTAGGACAATATTTAACACCAAAATAAAATATTTTATTTTGATAAATGTATTTCAAGTTCTCAGTGTTATAGTAAATCTTTACAGTATCCTCTGCATTACATTATTGAAAGCCGTGAACAATGTCATTCAGGAAGTGATCCTGAATTGCACTGCCTTAAAAAACCTATCTGATCTCTCTAAATGTGTTAAATTCCAAATGCATGCACTGAGGCAATCAACACAGAACACAGGGCTTAGCTCTCTTTGCTCATTCTTTTACAGATAAAATATTGTGTATTCAGGATTTACAATGTATGTGCTAGTTATTGTGCTAAGCATGGTAATTTGTTAGCAAAGGAGACAGTGAAGTTGCCCTGTAGAGGATGTAAATAACTTAGAGAAGTATAAATCTCTGGGAAGAGTTCTTGGACCTAGATTACTAGGAATATCTAGAGGTAAAAGGTAAAATTTTTTAAATAAAACTTGGCAATAGAATCAGATAATGTGGGCCGGGGATTTAGCTCAGTGGCTTAAGCGCCTGCCTGGCAAGCGTGAGGTCGTGAGTTTGATCCTCGGTACAAAAAAAAAAAAAAAAGAATCAGATAATGCATGAGGAAATACAAGTTGGTAAGAGGGTGAGAAAAAAAAGCGTAGGTTATGGGTAGAAATTATAAAATATTGTTGTTAATTCTGAACGACCATCTAAATGAAACCATGCTGAAATCCCCCTTTAAAATATCAATTAGCCTTAATTGTAATACAAATAAATGACAGTGGTTTTGTTAAAACTGATAGAATCAAATGATTTTTCAACTGAGTAGAAATGGATATATTATTAAACTTATACCAACCATGGTTGAGTTATAAACCTTCAACATTGCAACAATCTCTGCCCTGAGATTATCTATCATTCTTGCCAATATCTGACCTATGTCACTCTCACAAATATAAGGGAGAGAATGTATTTTCTCATGTCAAAGTTGCTTTCAATTTCTTTTTTTTTTCCTTTTGGCTTTTTGAGACAGAGTCCTGCTGTGTAATTCAAGCTGGCCTTGAACTCATAACAATCCTGCCTCATCACCTCACTGTTTTCACTTTTCTATCAGTAACTTTTCTTTTTTTTGGTACCGAAGATCGAACTCATTATAGCGCGCTTGCCAGGCAGGTGCTTATGCCGCTGAGCTAAATCCCCTCACTTTCCTAAACAGCTAAAAATATGCCTGTTCTAGATTATATTTCATATTGTAGTCAGACAGCATAAAAACTGGAGTTAGTGCCCAAAACATCACCACATACGGAATTCTGTAGTTCCTTCCATGAATTATGACAGTAAGTACCCATCCAGAACAAGTTTTGTCACCATACCTGGAAGATTTGTTTTGATATTTTACTGTACTGAGAGATGTTTCATAAACAACTGTCTTGAAAATAATTTGATGTGAATAAATTCACTCTAATTTTTACAATTTTGCCAACCTATGCTATGAAAACATTTTATGTCTTTAGATGTATCTTAAACATTTTCATAAAGGAAAAACATGAGTGACTAAAATTTACTCCGTGTATTCAGCAAAATTCATGAAGCCTGATACTTTATATCATAGCCGGTGTTGAACAAGCCCACCCCAAATGAAGAACGCATGTGGGACCAGTGCCAAACACCTGAACAGAGCCCTTTTGTTAGCCCAGAATTGTTTACTCAGTGACTTCAGCTCCCGGGATCGCCCAGAATCACCAGCAAGTCCACATCCATCATTACTACTAATGAAAACAACTTGCTGAAGCTTTATTAAGTGGAGAATTGTCTCATTTCTCTAACTCTTAAGCACTGAAATGGGAACAGGTAATTCATCACGATACTTTAGCTCACAAACAGAATTGAGTTTCTTCCAGGGTAACCTGTCACAGCTCTTAAGTTGTTCTGTTTTGTTTGTTTTCTTGTGGGGAAAAAAAAACCCTCAAACAAAACAAAATAAAACAAAACAAGAAAATACCCAAAGAAGAGAAAAATCTACCCTCTTATTGAATATTTAAGAGTAGTACAATCCAGCATTATTGACTATACCAACACACATTATTGTAGAGCAAATCTCTAGAACTTTTCTATGCTGTGTGACTGAAACTCTCCATCCACTAAAATGAAACATTCTGGAATTTTTGATACTCCCCGGTTGCCAGTACTTAAGATGTATCAATCACAAGAGAATGCAACATTAAAAAAATCAATAAACAGTTGTTTATACATTATACTGACAAGTTTGTGATTAGAAATCAGCTGATAAAAATGCATCTGTTTAATTTTATCTTATTCTATACTACTGAGTTAGTGAAATAAAGGCTTTACTTTATAATGGTAAAGCCAGTAGTACATACATGAAGAAGACTTAAGAGATGATCCTTTCCCTGGGGTAAAGGCAAAAATATTACAACAATCAAATACAGTATTTTCACAATCTTCAAATAGCCTCTAGCTCTCGGAAGAAAGAATGGCATCTTGGGTAGCATCCAGCTGAAACACTTTCAACCAATACCAAATAGGCAAGTGTGTGCCAGCGACGACGCATACAATCAACAATGACTTTTTGTACCAACAATGATGGGTAGTAAATTACTTTACTTCTATTGGTTCACTTCTGTCAGAGATCAAAGAAGAAAACAATGAACTCTGCTTATCAGCCTTACAAATACAGATTTTATTTTACTTTGTGTATTCTGAAGAGGTACTAGAAATGCATCAGTCTAGGAAAAACTAGGGGAGAAATCACTGGGCATTCAAATATTGCCATAAAAGTGACTTCACTATGCAAATCAAAGACTAGAACACAGGCAAAGTCTTTCATTAGCAATAAAAATACATTACCTATCTTGTTACTTTGTGTGCATGCTATCTAACTGTAGCCCAAAACACAGAGAAATGAAGTTGAAACTTAAATTTTGTCCTTATGTGAACTGCTTGTGAGTTTCATTGAAGTCATATCCTCTACTCCAATACTAGAGAATAATTAATTATAAGTTAAACATTTTAATTCTAAGTAACCAGACATCTTGTTTAAGTTTAGTCAGGCTCCTTTAAGTCTGTGATGTCCTAAAATTGGTGTTCAACCATCCATTTTCTAAATGGAGCAAAGATTCATGCCAAACTGGTGTAGAGAAGAGGACTCATACTTGACACCCAAGCATCTCATTCTTTGACCAAATTCCTCATCTCTTATCATCCCCAGGTGATGTTTGATTACCCAGCAGCCTTCAGCAAGAGTTCTGTCAAGTTGAGTTAGCTAGAATCCTCACCACTATCCTGAATGTTTTCTCTTGGTAATTTTCCGATCACCAAACTCCCCACTCTTTGTCTATAAATCCCATAGTCTTCAGACTTCTATCCAGTTCGAAGCTCTTCTGTGAGATTGCAGCAGTTTCTGAAGCAAATCTGTTTTGATCACTTCACTGTCTAACTCTAGTGTTTCTCTGAAAGCAATAGGAATTTTTCATTTCTTCAGATCACTATTTCAATTATGATTCCTTTTATTGCACAGATTTAGATATAAAAATATGTATACATTTAATTGATGGGAACTAATTACTGAATTTCTGTTACTTCACAGAGAAAAGACTATTTCTAAAGATTCAAAAATAAAGGAAAATTCAATAGACTTCTTAGCTTTTTCCCAATCCATTTATTTATGTACTTTTTAGCCATATTAATGAATATAAGAAGGTAGCCACATACAGCCAGAATGTCAGATTTTGAATTCGATTAATACCAGATTAGTTGTGTCATTTACAAATCCTTTCTGTCCATTTTTCTTTCTTTGTGATGTTGGAATACTTATTTATGTCTACTTTACAAGATTCTTATGAAGTCTGATCTGTAGACTTCACATTAGGCTCCTAGCTTGGTGTTGGAATAAAACAGTCATCTGTCAATGGCACTGATTATTATTCATTCATTCCACAAATATTTATTAAGACTCTACTGCATTCTTAGCACAGTAGTAGGTGCTAGGGATAGAAAGATAAATAACATGTGCTTGCTCTCAAGTGGTTTCATAAGCAATTGGGGGATATAATTAATTATATCAGAATAACAGTTATTGCTATAATGCAGACAGTCAGAGCTATGTAGCAGGAAGGGGAGATTAATGAATACCTTTCACTTGTACATGCATTTGATCAGTCATTGGTACAGCATGGCAGTTTTAAGTTCTTGGACTTTGAAACTGAGTACAAGTTCAGAAACCTGGCTTTAAACTAGCTGGGTGGTGATAGGAAACAGGGAGGTAGATTTTGTAGAGAAGGGAAAGGGATATGGGGTTGGGCGGAGACAGGAGGGTGGGTAGGGAAGGGGAAGTAAGAATGATCATGGTGTGCTATGTGAATGGGCTAAACCTCCAAGATGAATGCAGTTACTATGTTCTGCAAACAAATACTAACAAAAGCCTAAAAGAGAGAAAAAGTAGCTGCATGCTTTTATTTAACAAGTTAGATTCTTAAAAAGGGGTCTTCATGGAATTATAGTTGACTGTTTTTCCTTTGGTAATTTCTATGTTGTTTCCCTTTAGCTTCATTACATTTCTTCTGGTCACAAATGGTGGACAGAAAAACAAAAGCACCATCACTGGCACTGAATCGGGATAAAATGCAACACGAATACAGCACACTTAAGATCTATGTTAATGCTGTGGTTTCCACAAATTTTGAGGGCTCTTTCTTATTTATCCATTTTTCTTTCTCTCTAATTTTTTTTGTCTTCTCCTTCTCTTCCTTGTCTTTGATTACTTGAGGTTTACTTTAGTAAATTAGCTTAGCACAGCCAAACTTTCATAACTGGGACTATTAAATGTGCGAGCTGAGAGGTATGGAGTCACTGCTCATAATTTCTCAACTGGTTGCTGTTTAAATATCAGAATGGTATCAATTCAGATTTTAACTTTGGATTGACAAATAAAAAAACTGCCTAAATTTTGCAGAAGGAACATTTTAGGACTCTGAATAAATATCAAGCAAGACATTTAGGGATTAATTTTTTGTCAGACGAGTGGGTGTTTAACTCACCTTACTCAGTTTCCCACTCAGCTGAATACCATTTGTCAGCATGGTTGTTTGGATCATTAGACAATTTAAATTCTCACCTTGTGGTCATGCGTTGCTTTATTTATACTTCTAATGGGTCATTAGCTAAAGATAGGAAGCACAAGGAACATTGATGTTAAAATATAACCTAATGAGGAACATAGGGGAAGTAATGTTATTAACGTCTTTCCAAAGCAGTCTGATCAGAAAATTGTGTGCTTTTGTTCAATTTTTTCTTATCTAGTACTTTATTTTATGCTTCTGTTTTTTGCAAAAAAAGTTTTCAAAAAGAAATACTAGCAAAGAGAATTACATTTAGATGGGGTTTTCATATTCAGAAAAATATCTACAAATCAAACAAAACCTACTATTATTTTGTTTTAAAGAGAACTCAATTATAACTAAGTCTATTGACTTTCAAAAACCTTTTAAAGTATTTATGCATAAAAAGTATAAACATCATCAAATCAGATTTATTTACTTTAACAAATGTGTAATAAACTCCAATTTACTTTTTAGTGTATGTCTGCACAATGCTAAACACATATCATCTTTAAAGTTAATTTTTTTAAAAGTTAATTCTTAGCATGTTATGTTTTCTCTCACAACATTAATTCAGAATAAGAATCATATACCACATATTTAACAATATATCTGAAAAATGATCATTTTTTCATATTTAATATTACCAAATATCATAAAAAAATAAACTGTAAATGTCTAATTACTTTATTTTTGTTAGAATTGATGCATATTTATAATTAACATTTGTATTTAGTGACTGAATACATGAGATAAAGCATAAGAAATACTAAAAATGACTCCGAGGTATCTAGCTTCGTACTCCAAGTAATTGAGATTCAGAAAACAGGGAAAAGAACAGCATTAGAAGTGAGAATAAGCTTCATTTTTGACATGATGAATGTGAGGTGTCTTTGGGTCACATATAGGTAGATAGTGCAGTGGGTAGTCAGACATGAGCTTGAAATTCAAGAATGCTATGAGTCTTCAGCAAGACAGAGAACTATGGCATTCACATGCAGGAAAGCAGACACAGTAGATCCAGGAGAGAAAAGGTTTAATTGAGCTGCCGCTTTGGAGCTCTGTAGACACCAGCTTTTCATCCCATCAGGCCCATATTTTCTTGGGCCACTGAGACATGATTCCTTGTTTCTGTCATATTTCCTTAGAACATTTCCCAAACTGACTATTCCCAGTTCTGTGATTAGTTTTTATTGCACTGAGAGCTAATTCTCTATGACGCTTACTGTCTTTTCAGGTATAGTATTTGTGGCAAAGTCCTTTTATAGCATATCTATTGGTTATAGTCAGTTAAATCTTTATATAAAAAGTAAATTTTATTGAAAGAACTTTTTACTCTTAAATTTATTCTTTTACAAATTTCAAAGGCTACTTCAAGGTTAAGTATAAGTGGATAATATTTGATAGGTAGATGTCACTGATTTGTCATCAAGACTCATTCATTTCTTTCATTATCACTGCAGGATGTGAAAACATTCTTTTCTTATCTTAGGGAAGACTATAAAGCTTGTATTCTGCATAGACCTAAGGTTATAGTAATGTGGCATAAATAATCCCTGATAGATAGACACTTTTCTGGAACCACTTGAATAAGTTGGCAATATGGCATTCTATCACTAAGTATTTCAGTATTTTCTGAAAGCAAGGCAGAATAATCAGAACACAATCAGAAAAGTCTAAACATTTAACATTGATTCAGTACTAATATTTTGCCCACTCTTCACATTTAACATTGTATTGAAATTATATCAATTGTCTTAATAAAAGTTATTTTTGCTTTTTTTTTTAAAATGGCGTGGCACCCAATCCAACATAATATCACACATTGTATTTAAAGTTAACATTCTAATTTCTTTTGATTAAGAACAATTTCTTGGACTTTTTTGAAGCGGTGTAGTATTTCTTGACTTTTAAAAGCAATACATGAGTTATTTTTGAAAATTCTCATAAAAATGAATTTGGAGTGTGAAAATCAAGGAATGCTAAAACTGATGGATTTAAGTTGGAAAAGAGATAATATTTGTATGATCGTCAAGTAATTCTCCACAATCTCTTTAATCACCAAGAGAAAATAATAAAATAATAACTTTATACTAACAGAGCTGGTAGATACACTTTAATCATGTGATCAAAAACCAGCGTCTCCAGTAATGTGACAAATCATCCTGTGTTTCAAGCACTTACATAGGGCAGAATAGCGCTCAACTCTATTTCTGCTCATGATGTATAATTAGTACCTGATAATGAAGAAACATGAGACAAACATATTTATTAGTATTTTCAAAAATCTCTTGTGGCTCTTCTGTTATAAGGATATTAATAACAGGGTACCAAAGCCCCATTATGACCTAAGTTAGCCCTAGCTAACCCCAAAAGCCCCATCTCCATGCTATCAAATTGAGCATTAGGGCTTCAACAGATGAATTTTATGATGCTACAAACATTCCATCTTTGACAATGCTTAACTGGTCAAGTGTCTGCCACTTCTTTTCTCTTGCCTCGTGTCCCTGGATACTCACTTTCAGAAAGCAGTCAGCACAGTGTGAGAACTGAAAGTCAAGTGGAAAAGTCATGCACATGTGTTCTTGTTGATAGTCCCAGTTTAGCTTGAAACTGGTAGTGATAATCAACTGCTAGCCATGTGAATAAACCATCGGGGCAATGGTGGTGAACCTATGGTATGCCTGTTATCTGTTTTTTCTTTTACCACAAAAGATGTTATTGTGTGAGTTATTTTTCTAAGCTAAAACCTCAGCATTCAGGTTTAATTGCAGTGTTGGTACTTTACAATAAATAAGTGAGCTTTAGGTTGTAGTTTGAGGGGCATCTCTAAAAGGTTCACCATCACTAATTTGGAATACACAGCCCGTTTAAGCTGTCTAATAGTTCCTGCCCAAGTTGTCATTTGATTAAAACCTCATGAAAAATAACTGAAAATTCAAAGCAAGTCAGCCAATAGAACAATTAGAGACAATGCTTCTCTAAAACAAGATCATAAAATGTTATATCCCTACACAAAATTTCTTAGGAGTACCTACAATGGATATCTGATATATTAAGTGCATTTTTTTCTTCAAACATTCTATCAAGGAGACAACCCTAATATCTTACTTGGTAACAATGACATTGGCTTTTATGCTTCTCTAACTGCTTGTTGGCTGCAGTACAGCTGAAGAAAGCTTAGTTTTCCTCAACCAAGGTTGATTTTAGACTTACAGTTTACATTTGGAGGCTCTGGCTAAAGAGGACACAATTTGCCTGAATGATCCCTTTCTCTTGACAGCTCGTATCAAAAAAGGACATAAATATGTGATGCCTCTTGGCTCCTCAGCCTAAAACTGGAACATTGTCACTTCTTCCTGCGTTAGTCGTAAGAATTCTCATGGCCAAGTCCAGAATCAAGGAGGCTCAGGATAGCTTCCTGTAATGGGAGGTACTGAAAAGCCACATGAAGAAAGGTGTGAATGCGTGGTTGTGTGAAGGGCAGGAGTGAAGATTTAGGAACAGTATTCCAGTCTTGCACGGTCTTCCCTTGTGCACACAACTATTCACTTTCCATACATCCACAAAACATACTCATGACCCATGACTCACATCCGCGACAGGTCCATAGGTAGGTCCTTTTTCTTCATGGTTACATCTTTGTCTTCTACATCAATACATAAAAGAATATGTCCTCTTTGACAGCTAGGAATCTTTATTTCCCTACTTATGATCTATAATAATGTGGGTACTCAAAGCCGTTTTCTATCTCTTAAATCAGTATTTATTGAATCTTACCTGACAGCACATTTGGCAAAAAAATGTTCTAAAACCTTTTGGACTTTTTAGGAATTTGCTTGTAACCAATAAAACGTGCCCCAAAATCATATATAAAGCTTTGTTTAGGATATAGCTTTGTTTCTTTAATAGTTCATTTGAAAAATGAACTATTTGAGCTTATCAGGCTTCCCTGGGGTTTTTGTTGTTGTTTGTTTGTTTGTTTTCTGAATGAACGCATCCATTAGGCGTCATCTTCATCCTTTCAGAAGCCTTTATAAAGACTAATTTCCCCTGAGGTTTTCCCAAAGGCCATCCTTGGGAATGTTTTAAGTTCTGAGGATATTATTAAGGGTTATACCTTCAACATGATAAAAGTGATTTTTATTTTCTAACCACAAATTTCTACTATATTACCTTTCAATTCTATTTATAAGCAAGCCATTTTCTGAGTATAGTTCTTTTTTGTAGTTTCTTAGTAACAACCAGCTATGTCAAATCATTTCTGTGCCTCACTACCTCCCTACTGGAATAGAGATGGCCTATGCACTACTCTGCCACAGGAAAGAAATGAGGCAGCAAATGAGAAACTATTTCCAGGACCGTGAATCAGGAAAATGATGAAAATCAGCAATGAAAATAGAGTCAGAAAGACACCCTAAAGAAAAGAGCAGTTTTCAACACGAACCCACCATCAGAAACTGACCAGGAGCAGGAAACCTGATGCTGTCAGTAAAAGCTAAGTGGAAAATTACCAGCCACACCAATCATAGCAGCAGAGGAGCGGTTCTGCCAACAGTAGAACCCATGGTATTTACAAGCCTTCAATCCAGTTTGCACACCTGGCTGGTATAAAAATAACTCCTGTGGTCCAGAGAAGCAACTCACTTTGGGTCTCTCCAGATATGAAGCTACCATAAGAGCCAGTGCAAGATGTCATCTTGGTTTAGGGATTAGCCGTCAAATCTCTGATTCTGTCAGAAACTTTGGGCCAGCGCATACCTCGCTGGGTGGGAGACACCTCCCTCAGCTCCTTGAATTTCAAAACCAGTGGTTGCCATAGACATCGATAGTTTTAAGCCCTAAATGAATTTGCCCTAGGTATCTAAAGAAAGTTCCTCCCCCGTTTGTGATTATAGCCACTGTTGTTTGCAAAGTGCCCATTTCAACTCTGCAGGTCCATTAGGATTGATAAGCCCAGTGATCTCAATATCTGCTGACACCACCGATTGCCCAGAAGGAACTAGGGAAGGTTGCCTTAGTCCACAGCCACGTCACAGCTAAGGAAAGGCTGGGCTGGACCTGGGGGAGCCAGAAGCTGCAGGTGGTATGTCTTCAGCTGAGAACAGTCATTTGGTTTACCTGGATATGAAATACAAATATGTGTGCTATAGACGAAGCTCCAAAACACCCAGAGAAGTGCTGCTTTGTGAGTAAATACTTAGTCAATGCTCACTGAATAAATGAATGGACAATGGTATCTTTTCTGAAATAAATATACCATCATTTGTACGTTACTAACCAAATAGTCTGAGTTCAAAATATTTCTACAAATCATTGGGAATAATGTATTTTCCTGTAGTTCAGGGTTTAGCAATCAAATAAGCTGATTCAGTTTTTCAATTATGATGTTAATACTTAGAAAAGTATATATTTGTGAGAATTACATGAAGTCACATGGCTGAATGATATGCAAAATAAGTACATAGTTCAGCTGGTAGCAACAAATTTAGGAGCAATGGCTCCATTCTTACCTAAAGTCCCAAAACAGTGAATGGTTTTGGGCCAAATTATAGAAACTGCCACCTCCTGTTAGGGACATTCTGTAGTGTAGGGAAACACAAAGAATTCTTTCACACCACCCAGTTGTAGATAATACAAGTTAGAGAAAGGAATATAGTACAGGTTGGCTCCACCTCAAAGAATTCATTTTCTTGAGTTTTCCACAAAAGGTTATTAATTATGATTCATCAACTACTGGTTTATATAAGGAGACACATTTTATTTTCATTACTCATCAGATCATAATGCTGAGTTTTTGCAAGTGTACCTGTCTTCAGCTTCATCATAATATGGCAAAGTGTCTTGGTTAGACAGAATAGCAACAGATGAAATACATTCATAATTTTTGTTCAAAACACCACTGGCCTTGCCAATCTACACAGAATTAATTAAGCATCTCTTAGTGCTTTGTTAGTATTTTCCTTTCAGCAGGGCTACAGAAAGTAGTCATCTACCAGATGTAATTTAAACTAACTCTGAAATAGGACCCTGAAAGTGCTAAGTTCTGTATTTCTCTGTAGCAAAGCATAGAAGAGTTCTTGTTGAAATGTGTGCTTTCATATGTAAAAGTAGCTCAATAAACATGTATAAATTAGTTAGCATTATATTCGCCACTGTCAGATTATTTTATATGTGATAAGATATTTGCTCCATATATATAGCAAGTATATGTACAGATGTGTATATATATATAGCAAGTTTCTTACTAGTGTACCATGCATCCGGAGCCAGGCTAGATTACTTACACAGAGGTGAAAAACTCACACACATGTGCATGCACAGACCCCCACGATGTATACCTGTCATCTTTTGAAAGTTAAGTTGCCATTACCATTTATTTTCTGTTCTTAATCTGCATTAGACATGATAGGCCAAACTGAAGATGGGCTAGTTGAAAACGTCTTTGCAACCACAACTTTCTTCTCCCTTTCCTTTTTATCTCCTCAGAGAGACACTCCTTGGAGTGTCTTATTTTGTTCCTTTCCAGTGCGACAACACCCAACCTAAGACATTATTCTGATTCAGGTATAACTGATCCTCTTTTTTTCCTTTTCAGAAAAAAATGCATATCCTTACACAGGAGAAAGCCTTCAATTTGGTTATCTTATGCAAGGTAAAGGTGTTATTATAAACTGCTTCCTTTGGCAGGGACATAGAGGAGAACAGAATAAAAATTCACAATACTTTTCAAATTACATCAGTGGTCACAGACACTGTTGTAGATGGTCACTTACTGGTGCTTATACAAGGTGTGAGGAATAGCCAGTAATGCTGAAGAAAAGCAAGGGAATCCTGTGCATCAAATGTGTTCTTCTTGCCTAGTGAATAATGCACTTTCGATCTGATTAAATTATGACTGAATAGTGAAAACTGGCACTTTCACAAGTGAGTTCCTGTGCTTTCAAAAACTGGGTAAGTCTTGTTTATTAAGTGGGCATTTGCATGTAGTGTTGATGATACAGGCTCAAAAATGACATGTGCTGCCTTTTAGGGACTTTTATAATGACAGAATCATAAAACTTTAGCATTATAAAAACGCTGAGAAATGACACAGCCCAAGGAACACTCTTTTCCTCTTATCTACCATAGCATAAATCACAGTGTCTCCCATATTTTACTTTATAGAGGACTGAGTTTTGGTGTTTTCTCTGATCAATTTTCTTCAGTGTCCTATGCTCTGGTTCTATTCCCCTTGGTACCAGAAACAATTATAATTAGTATTTTAATACCAATATGTGATGACCTTTTAAATTTATATTTAATATGCCTGTCCCAGCCAGATACATATTTTAATAGGGGCCTTTTGTTATTTTTAAATCAAAAGGATTGTCTCACAGGTTAAGAATTTTAGCATACTAAGAACCAAAGAGGCAAATATAATTTGTCTGCATGGAAACTCTTTTAAAAACCTTAAGAAAAGACTGAAATTTCTTTTCTGAATAATTTTTGCATAAAATTATATGAATAAGAGAGAGATAAGGGAGAAGAAAGGTGAACAGATTAAATAAAGGCTTACTTTATGCAAAACTAGAATACACCTAACTCAATACATATACATAAGAGACTTTCTTTCTTCCTTCCTTCTTTTCTTTCCTTGTTTCTTTCTTTGTTGCTTTCTTTCTTTCTTCTTTTTTTCTTTCTTTCTTTCTTTCTTTCTTTCTTTCTTTCTTTCTTTCTTTCTATTTCTCTTTTTTATCTTTCTTTCCTCTTTTTGAAGAAAAGATAGTAGATCAGGTTTTAGCTTTAGAGTGAGTTTTTCTTTACCTTAGATTCAGATTTCAGTGAATCCGAGCCTTTATGATGGAGTTAACTACTGCAATACTACTTCTAGCTGTTCTTGGTATAGTCAGTGTTGAGAGTAAAGACTCTTCAAAATCCTCCACTGATAAATGAAGCATACTTTTGAATATTTTCAAAAATAAAATGCTGATATTCATTTGTTATAGATGATAAAATATGTTTATAGGGAAACCATACATACAATCATTCAAAATGCTCATGAAGATTAGGCCTTTAAACAATATTTTTGGTACACTAGTAGATTAAGCAAGTAAGCTATTACACAAATGGCTTTCAGTGCCTTGATCTTAGACATGCAAGCTATGCCACAAATGGTTTTCAGTGCATTAATCTTTGACTAGTTTATCTGCTTCCATAGAATTGTGGTAAGAGAATTCCGTTGAAGATCAACCATACACATTTTTGCTGAGCTCAGAATCCAGGTTAAGGTTGTATTATTGTTTTCAGAAGAATTTACATTGGTAGCAGACATAGCCCAAATCAAAGTATCATTGTCATCTGTGTAATGTTATCCTGAGAAGTTTTCAAAAAGAAAATGTGAAATGATGACTCTGTGTTATTCTGGTTTTGTTAAAAGCTACTTGCTACTTAACTGTCCTTCCCATCTGTAAGTACCTACGCAAAGGTATCAAAACAATTCCCTTCAGCTGGAATTTAGTCTGCTGTGTGACTCTACCTCTAAAGCACCAAAACCGTATATACTGAATTTGCAAACATGTAACTAAGGATGTCTACTGTAAACCACTGTAAAGCACTCACATTTTCTATCCACTGTTTTTGGAAAGAAGATGTGTTAGTGAATAATCCATAATTCACAGGGCCAATCAGTGTAGGTTCATTTGTTCCTCAAGGTCATTGTGAACATAAATTCACCCACATAAGGTAGATCAGTTCCTTCACTCTTTAGTAACCAGACTGATCCTTAATTCAGGCTTATTTCAAATTACCAGGAAAGGCCACTATTTTTGGTCCACCTATTGAGACTATCACTTTGTAACATGAAACATATTTTAACACACTGAGATGTCATTGCTTTGGCAACTGGAATGGGACTGAAGTTGTTGAAAGTGAAAGAACTTTAAAGAAAACTTGGTAAAAACTTCATTATCAATGATAGTATGTAAACTAGTCAAGGTATTTACCCAAGTGTAATTTATGTGGTCCCACATCATGCAAACAGTATATTAGGCAATGAAGCAGTAAACTCAGGTTACTTCATCAGCTTTTCTCACTCATTTTGAAGTTATCAACTAGATTTTACTATTGGATGTGTTCTAATCTGTCAAGTTAAGTTTATGGTGCATATTTATTCTGTACTATGATATAACATATTTAAATTTTATTGTGTCCCAGAACTGTGTCTTAACTTTACTTTTAAAACCACAATTCTACTATAGCATTCAGTACCAAATGTTAACTGAATAATTTTTAATAGTGGGTGGTACAATAACATGGATTCAAGAGATCTCAACTAAGTCAAATGTGTCTAAAGTAAAGATCTGTCTTGCTTTCTTGTCCTCTTTTCTCAAACTGCTAGAACAAGGGGGAATTCACATATCCTGCATTAGGGTTGGGGTTCATTGAGGAGAATTATATTAAGCAATATGACTTTTTTGTCCTTTTATTATCATTATCAATTCAAACCAACTATTTGTTTTTCTTTGATATTGATTATATTAAAAATATATATTAGAAAAAAATTAAAAATTGAACAAGAAGAATCAAAAGAAAAATAAGGGCACTGAACAGTAAATTAAACTCCAAAGAAAGCAAAACCATCTTTGACAAACTTAAACAGTCTTCTTTTAAAAAGCACCTGTATATAAATGAGAAATATTGCCAATGTTTTCTCTGACAAAAAAAAAGACTTGTAAATTAGGCAAGCTGATTAACAGCCTGAAAAGATCAACTTCAAAAATACTTTAAATATATAACCTTCAGTCACTGTTTTTGATTCATCATTACCTCACTCCTTAAACACCATGATGCCCACTCCTGTAAATCATTTGCTAAGGCTTTTCTCATCAGGATGCTCATTGAATAGTGTTGCTAAATTCAACATCTGCTTTGGGGTTTGTTTGTTTGTTTCCTTGTCTCTAAAATGGAGTTATTGGGTGTTGGGGGGTTAGCCCAGTGGCACAGCATCTGCACAGCAAGTGTGAGGTCTTGAGTTTGACTCCAGGTACCCAAAATACACAAATCAATAAATAGGTGTTGGATTTAGCAACACAGTGTTATTTGCAACTATTGTCTCCATGACCATTTGTAAAGATTCAAGTTACAGACCCTTTTAGACATCTCAACTTGAATATCTTACAAATATTTCAAACATAGTTGTATAAAACTGTTCACATCAGGAATTTTAGCAACGTCCTAGACTTTATTCTCTTCCTTACATGCAGGGCATTTCTGGGTCCTGCTGGTTCTACTTTATAAACTTTTCCTGAATCCATCCACTTTACTCTGAGACAGACATTTCTTTCTCTTGCACCTCTTTCACTCCTGTCTGTCAACCTGAACTCCTCTTTTACTGGGCAGTATTTTTCTCACTTTAACAATGTATTTTTGAATGAAAATGACAATTTAATCTGCAGAGACCATTTCTCCCCAGAGCATAGTTGATTGGTACAAAGATCAGTAGGTTATCAGCTAATCATCACACCATCAAAAGTATGAATGGGCCTCACTGTCTTGTAAGTAAACTATCAACCCAAAAGAGGCCAATCAAATCACTCCAGTGGAATTTTAAAAATAAACTTATTAAAAAGGAGTCAGTGTTTAATTCCAATATTGATATTCTCATATCAATACAGAATATTGATATTCTGTAAAAAGCAAAACAGATGAGATAAAAAAATCAGCAGTTATCAGAGCTTTGGGAGAAGGAAGTTGACTGTCTGGAAACCAGAATTTTTAGGGCAGGACAACTACTCTGAATGGTGCTCTAATACATGTCATTATACATTTATCTAACACCAAACTGGAACATATTTATAAATGATGGGTGAAGATATGTCAATGTAAGTTCATCAATTTTAGCAAAAGTACCACTGTCATAGAGAATGTTGATATGAGAGGCTATTATTAGAGAGTATATGGGAAATCCATTCAGTTTTGATATGAATCTAAAACTGACATAAAAATAAAATTTATTTTAAAAAGGGGGAAGCAACATGTCTCTTTCAATATGATAAAACATACTTGACTTGCAAGAATCACTGCAGCATTGTTGTTCTTAACTATCAAGGACGCTAAGCAAAGAAGAAAGATAAGTAAGAAAAAAAAAAAAAACCAGGAAGGGCAGTGGAAAAATGAAAAGACCATTAAGAACATTGAAATCCCAGATTTCTATTGTCTCCCAAAGCTCTTGTGAAACTATTATTTTCTATGCTTTGGTTAGAAGCGTCAACAATGTCTCCCTTTGTTTAAATTGGTTTAAATTAGATTCCTGTCACTTGTAACTAGAGCGCTGAGTAATGCACACTGAACCCTAGTTTAATCCATGTCATCCCCTTCTACCTGGGCTATGTACTCGTACCCTTCCTCTCCTGGAAGCAACTCCTACGTTCCAACTATCTTGCAAAAATGAAAAACCCAATCTTAAAAATAAGGGCTCAGTTGTGGTGCCTTCTGAGACTCTTCATGCTTTGGCTTCTGACCACCTCTTAAGATTCATCCTGAGTCACGAGAATGTACTCCACACACCACACTTTTCTCCGGATCTTCAAGCATCTACCAGTCTAGAAAGCTGTTACTTCTATGCTTCCCTACCCTCCTTCTTCCCAGTTTGTCTAATATCTCCTGCATCTGTCCCTTCAAGAGGCTTAATCTACCACCCTGGCCCAGGCTGAAATTCCCCTAAGTGCTTCATTATCACACCTTTAGTTCCTACCTGTTGAACACCTTGACACTCATTACTCCTCACTGTCCATCAAAGAAGGAATTGGATTTCCATGACTCATCTTTGAATCACCTGCTCCTTTCCCATCACTACTCAGTTCATTGCCTGATGTAAAAGGGATGCACATTAGAATATGCTGACTTAAGCATGGATTTTAAACAAGTTCTTGTAAACAAGTTCTTCTATTTTGTTCCTTATTTATACTTTGTGTTACATAAAAGAAACAATGTGATATTTAAACTTGGGTGTTTGGCTTATTTTACTTAGGATTATGATCTCTAGGTACATCCATTGGCCTAAAAATATCTAAAATTTACCTTTCCTTATGGCAGAGTAGTATTTCATTAGACAATGTTCAGCCAAAGATTTTTCACTCACAGATGATAAAAGTATAAACGATCCAACACTTCATTAGGCAAGTTAGTGGTAATTACCGTATTTTAAAAATATATAAAATAAGTTAACAACCCCAATTCTATAAAAGTTGAACTTAAGAAAAAAATACATAGAATATATATGTATATTATATATATATATATAGTTTTGTTTTAGTAAATGTTAAGAAATAAAACTAAACATCAAACAACTTGAAAATGTATATATAGCTGAATAAAATCATGAGGTACGACCTACTTTTGATGTAGAAAAATATTCTTGACACATTTATAAAAATCAAAACACGTGTGTCCCTGAAGCAAGGCCATCAGATTGCTGTAGCTGCTGGTTTCAAACAGGAGCCTAAAGAGAATTCTTTCTGTGGTCTGTTGGCCATTTCAGAACTTTGGAAATGGAATGGTCAATTCATCAGAAAGAAATAGCAGGTGAGTATGGTGGACTTTGGGGGACCTGCACTGTGAGGTGGACTCGGGGTGTGGGGAGAACAAGGAGCTCCTTCTCTCTCGGGGGGGGGGGGTGCGGCTGTGAGTATGGCCAACTTTCGGCGGCCCAAAGGAGAGAGACCCTGGCACATGGGGACCTGCACTGTGTAGTTGACTTGGGGTGCCAGAAGAACAAGGAACTCCTCCCCTCTCTGGCGGGCAGATGTGATCTTGCCAGTGTGTGGGCTGAGAATCGGACATCTCATGTCATCCTGTCCCCCATCCCGTGTCCCCTCTTATGCTCCCCACGGCTTAGCAAGTGGGAACCAGTGAACTACACATCTTGTGAAAAGATTGGCTATGTTATTTAGTATGAGCTCCCCATATGCAAAGATAAGGACAACCATTTGGACGAAATCAAGGGACAATATGACAGATAGTGAAGATCTCTGGTTGTCTAGCTTTGAAATTTATGCTTTCTTATGTCCCGTTCTGTTCTGTTTTGTTGTGTTTAATTTTACTCCCTTTTAAAATAAAATAAAAAATTTTAAAAAATCAAAACACATAATCACAAAAATTGTACAAATGATATGATAGTTCCTTAAATCTATATATAGATATAGATAAAATAAATGCTCAGAGTGATATTCGTCAAAATGTTATCCTTCATTACCCTTGGGACATGAGATCAGTTTGGACTTTATTTTTATTATGATGCACACATATACTGTCTGCGTTTCATTAGTGAGATATACGGAACCCCATAACACATTTCCTCAGAAAGCTGCTACCAGCCAATGGAGAGCTCATGTTGTTCCTTGCACCACATGAAATGCTTTGTACATACTGCCGTTTAATGATTACATAACTGTCCGAGACAGCTATTGTTATCCATGTCATTAACAGAGAAGTATCTAGAAACTTAGAGATGCCAATTTGTTTATAGACCACAGCCAGAATTCCAACCCACTTTCACAGCTTCCAAAGTCTTAACTGTTAAGCATCACACTTATTCTAATGTACCAGCAAGTATTGTCCAAGTGGAGCATGGTGGCACATGCCAGGAATCAAGCACTCTGGGAAGCTGAGACAGGAATATCACAAGTTCAAGTTTGACCTGGGCAATTTAGTGAAACTCTGTCTCAAAAAATAAAAATGGCTGGGACTGTAATTCTGTGTGAAGGTCTTCCTGGGTTCAATCCTCAGTAATACACCCCCCCCCACACACACACAGAAACATGTGCTAACACATTGGATAAATAAGAAGTTAGCAATTAAAAGCCCTTAATGGCAAGCAGCATAGAAACCAATAGGTAAGAAATGTTAGACAACCATATAATTAGGCAAAATATGTTCCGTAACATGAGAGGCATGAGTGTGGAGGCCACAAACTTCAGGGTGTGCTGGCAATAGAAAGGAGTTGGCATCCATTAGTGTGGTTTCTCCAAGGGTCATCTATGCAGCATATTCCTGGACCCGTCACAGATCTGTTAAAGAAAAATCTCACCCTCTCAGGAGAGTGAAGCTGATCTGTAGGAGATCATATATTTACTGTCATGCATGCTTTCTTTTTGATAGCTGGAAAGTTGTACAAACATTATTAGCATAATTTTAAAGCTCTGAGATGAACCATTGATGAAAAGGATATCAACAGTATCTAAGGCCAGTATTTATGATGGCCCCAAATATCCATGGTCAGACAAATACCACACAAGCTCACCAACATTACTTGAACCTTTGGGTCGCAAGGGAATGGTTTGAAATTGTCATTACAAGGTTTTCTGTTGGGTTTCAAACAAGGCTTGCAGTTTGAGATCTAAACAAGATATTAAAATAAATAGGAGGAAATCAAGGTGTTTCAGATGCCCGTATTCTTGTGGAAAATATGAGGTTTCTGTTTGCATCAACTTCAGAACCTCAAGTGTTCCGTGTTTCATTTCACAGATGTACAGGCTAGACTTGGATCTGACAAAGCACTTGAGCCCTATATCTTCAAAACTGAATCCGTTTCTAGAAATTCCAAGGAAGGAAAGAGTAGGAAGGATAGATGGTAGCAATTCTACCAAAATTGCTGAGAAAATTCTAAGAGACAAAATTTTCTATAAGATTTAAAACCACCAAAATCTCTACACAGCAATAATCTGGATACTCCAATTTCAGGGTCAGAAAAATCTCAATCAATGAATCCTATTTTTGAAGTAGTTATATTATTGCTACATTTTCCTCCATTCACTTAGTTTTGGAAAGATTACCTGATTGAAAGACTCTCTAAATTCAGAACTGTATTTTAATCTTCTTCTGAAAGGTAGTGTTAAGGCCTTGTGTGGTCATGTCTCAAACATCAACCTTTAGTTGAAATTAACCTACACATGGACACACATTTTTGCTTGCCATCTATTACTTATAGACAAAACTTCACAGTTTCAACCCTCTGAAACTCGAAATATTTGCGCAGAATACATAGGCAAACATTCTTCTACTCACAGCTAAAAGCAAATGTAATAAATATCTTTAATCTGTTTCTTCTGAAACATGAAAATAAAAATGTTCTTTCCTTGTTTAGCTGGGTATTATGTGGTTTATTGTTGCTGAAGGAGCTGAGGGGAGGAATACGGGAGGGTGTATGTAAAAAACATCTCAGGGAGCTTGATAGTTTTTTCAACCAATTTGTGCTTAAAATGGAACCACTAATCTTAAGAAGAATTTTTGGCACACTTTATTATGCTTTTTAACAACAGTTATGAAATAGCTAGATTTCAACTTTAATAATATGCTACTTGTCTGAGTCCTGCTAAAACATAATTATGGGGTATCCCTCTTAAATGATTAGAGTGTCTCTTTAAACAATCAAATCCTAATCGGAGTTCTTTCTACTATACACGTTACCACTTTAAGCCCCTATCTATAATTAGATCCAATCATAGCATTCATAAGTAACACTTTTAAACAAGCAGTTAATTTTATCACATCTACTTGGGCTAGAAGTCACTTAGCATGACATAAAACTGCAATATAGTTCAAATATTTTAAAGTACTCCTAAGTCCAAAACAAAACAAATTGTATGTATATACATCATTTGCATATGTGCATATATCATTTATATATCATATATATATATATGAGGAAAGATTTTAAAGAACTAAAGACCTTCTGAACCAAGATGAACAATAATATTACAAAGAGTAAAATCATTTTAGTGTAAGAATTCACCTATGCCTACGGCTATTGACCTCTTTCCATATTTTCTGGATTGTGCTTAATGGGAAAAATAAAAGCAAAGCTCAGAGATTATGGTAGGAGATGATTTGCGATTGTCCTACTGGACCTGATTATAATCTTTTTATTCTAACTTTAGGCTTAGCTAGTATTTGAAAGTCCCTTGTAGACAACCGAGTTCTTCCCAATACCAGCTTTCAATTCTATCAAAACCAGAGAAAGAGAGAGACCAGGGCCACAGGGGTACAGATCTGTACTGGCCCCACTTTCAGTGACAAAAGGGACACTGCTGATCAGTCAATAGAGAAGTAAAAGCCAAGCTAAAAACCAGCCTTAGTGGCAAGTGCGAGGTTGTGAGTTTGATCTCCGGTCAAAAAAAAAAAAAAGACCAACCTCAAGTAATCATCTTTTGACATTTTCTAGTGAAGATCCACACTCAAAGATTTCTTAATTTACCACTCCCTGAATCCCAATGTTATAATAAATAATTCTTTAACTTTTTTATAACTCTTCCAGGTTGAAGTACTTTAGTATGTGATGTATATCATTTAAATGCTCCTTGCCATTGTAGCATAAATTTGAAAAAGTTTCTTAATCTTTTTAAACACATGAACGCTCATCTGTGAAAGTAGCATATCCCACATCACAGGCTTGTTGAAGATATATTACACAAAAATGTTTTAACACAATGTCTGGTGTAAAGTAGATTCTGAATAAACACACAACCTAGTGACTGCATCCCTCCTCCCTACAAAACTAACGTTTCTACTACCCTTGAGAGCCCATGGCTTCCCATTTTTCTGGAAGCACGATGCTAACAACTATCCCTTTTAGCCCATCTCTAGACTCTACTTTCTTCTGGTTTCTGAAGGATCAATAAAAATGTACTGGACATATACCTAGGAAGTCCAAAATACATTGTGTGTATTACCTTAACCTGCTCGTAACCTCCCCTGGAAGTACTGGTCCTTCTCCTTTCCTTTATAACACAGAGATCACAGTGGGAGGAACCATGTACTGCTTTCACAGGAAATAGAAATACATAATAGTGCATTTAGAATGTATGTGTACATAGTATCTTCCAAAAACATCAATTTTTTCCATTAGTGTGAAAAGGAGTCATGACTCTCAATCTGATAAGATCTATTGATCTACTGCTATAACAATGACTTACGTTTCACATTCCTACACTTGGCTGGGTAAACATGAAGCAAACCTAATCGCTCCTGTGTCTGAAAGTCTAGGTATTTTTATGCCTGGGTAACTCAGATGTATAGTGTAGTGTAAGTAAGTGTAAGATTAAGAACTAGGGCATTTGTATATAAATATATATTAGACTTTGTATTTTAGGAGAGGTTTCCTCTATACTTCCCATTACTACTATCCATTGCACCAACAATTAATCTTTGTATGTATTAAACTGGATAGAACCTGTAAGGGAAGGGAAGGGAAGGGAAGGGAAGGGAAGGGAAGGGAAGGGAAGGGAAGGGAAGGGAAAGGAAGGGAAGGGAAGGGGTGAAACATCAAATTAAAAATGGAAAGTCAATTAAATTATAAGGTTTTTTCTCAACTTGTCAACCAAGATATTCACTCCTTGAGGAAAATACTGTATTAAAGAACTAAATTCTGAAAAAAAACCCAAATATTGATACTTTACAGTCTTCTAGATAAATGGTCAATTCCCTGCCCCATAACCTTATAATAAAATCTACCAGTTAGCAAGGTATGTCCATGCATATAGCACTGAATCAGCTGTGTAGCAACTCACTGATAAAAGTTAATTGGATCCTACCCCACCACATGTGCATATTCAAACAAGAGAAAAGAAAATTTTCAGTATAAAGACTCCTATGTTTGTAGCAGTTTCATCTGAAATAGCCTCAAACTGGAAACAACCAAAAAGTCTATTAACAGGCAAACACGATGATATATTCATACCATAGATTGCTACTTTGCAATAAAAGTTATTCACAAAAAAGAAAGCTATAAATAGTATCCTCAGAGAGAAAGACGTATGTTACATCAATGAAATGAAAACAGAATGCTATAAAAAGAGCATTCAGAAAACTAGAGCTCTCAAAATTTAAAACTGTGATTGCCAAAGTTAATCTCTAAAAGTTAATAGATTAATTTTTTTAATTTCCAAGAAACTTTAAAAATTAAGATTAAAAAAGATTTATAAATAGT
This sequence comes from Dolichotis patagonum, assembly GCA_004027295.1. NCBI lineage: Eukaryota > Metazoa > Chordata > Mammalia > Rodentia > Caviidae > Dolichotis > Dolichotis patagonum. Next base: position 19,304 of record PVJX010008268.1, on the reverse strand, counting down.
ACAAGATTAGTACATTTTAATTCTGAAAACCCTTCTGGGAAGAAAAGCAGAAAAATAGTGGAGAAAATTATCAAGAAAAAAAACCCTGGAAAATATTTCCCAGAATCAAAGTATACAAGTTTATACATTGAAGGACTCACTGAGGTTTGGGGCTAGGTCAGTGATGACCCACACCAAAGCATAGTCATGCAGTTCACTTCCTAGGAATGAGGAGACAGTCCAAGAAGTTCCCATGAGGGAGGATTTTTGTTTTGTTTCATTTTGGTTTTTATTTTGCAGTACTGTGGATTAAACCCAGAGTTACATTCCTATCCTCCTTTTAGCTTCCTCTTTTTGTTATCTGACTTTTACAGTTTTGAGACAAGGTGTTCCTAACAGGCTGAATTGCCCAATTCAGGCTGGAATTTGTGGTCTTCCTGCCTCAGTCTCTCAGATTACATCATGGGTCATCACATGTTTAAGGAGAGGTTTATAAAAGTCAGACACAGAGAACTCTAAAGTTGCTTTTCTCTATTGCCTAGACTACAACACAACAATGTTTTCCTAATTCTGAACAAAAATTACATGCTAAAAACCATCTACCTAATTCCACTTTCAACCAAGAAAGGAGAACAAATATTTACACTCAAGAAAATAAAAGGCCTCAATCTTTCTAATGCCCAGTCTTGGGAAGCTAGCAGGACAATTTCCATCAAAATCAGGGACCAAACCAAAAGGCAGGACAGGATATTCAAAGCAAAGGAAGGATGAGAATATTTCTCAACAGGACAACAATAGGAAGGAATAAATATATAGCAACCTAGCAAACAACTGAAATAGTAAGTTGGAAGCAAAGTAGGAGTGGACAGACAGAAAGAATGCTGGAAAAAAAATATGAATATAATATGAAGAGTAGTTTTACTATTCTCTGAGGTGACTTACAATTCTAAAATTGAACAATGAAAAAGAGACAAATATTAATTCAAAAAAGTTTATGAAAGGAAGTATAATTACAGTGTACTACTGGGTTCAGTAGTGAATGGACTTTATGCAGTCACCAGGAAGCTATGAATTTTCTCTGTACCTACTATGCCATACTAAAAAGACACAGAGGACTACTGGATGGGATTATAAGCAAATATGCATCTGTTTCAATACCAAAAAATTTGTAGATGTCAAGTTACTGTTTTATGTCTTTGTCTTCTCCCCTATCATTTTAAATGGCTTTTGTTTTCCCTTTCATTCTTTAACTAGTGTGTATTAATTGCACAAAATGTTCAGTTCTTGCAAGTAGGAAGCATGCAGGACATGAAGGGCAAGGGGGAGGGAGAAGGAGAAAGTGCATAGAATTAAGCTATGCCATGTTGAGGAACCTAATTATCTCAGTGAATGTGACATTATATGCCGTGAATATGAGCCAAGATTAATAACATCGATAAGAATGAAAATGGAGAAAGAGACGGTCGTGATGGTGCACACTTGTAAGCCCAGCACTCAGGAAGCTGAAGTAGGAGAAGTTGCTGTGGTTTTGAGGCCAGCCTGGGCTACATAGTGAGATTCTGTCTCAAAAAAAACAAAAGACTGGGAAAGTATATTTAGAGACTTAGAGAAAGAGGGAGGGAGACAGGAAGGAGAAAGGGGTTTTAAAAAGAAACTAAGTGTATTCTATACATGTGCCTAATTCCTAAAATGAGTGGAATTTCATGTACTACAAACATGTACTAATAAGAAGAAAGAAAGAAAGAAGAAAGAAAGAAAGAAAGAAAGAAAGAAAGAAAGAAAGAAAGAAAGAAAAGAAAGGAAGGTGTTCAGGTTCAGTGTGGCTGATTTTTCTCCTGTGTCCCTTTATAATATACATTACCATATTTCATTAAACTTCTAAATGTCCATGGTATTAATCCACTGGGGTCATCTGGATTTAGTTTTATACATCCTCCGTGTCTCATTTTCTTCCTTGCATGTAAGCACATTTATTGTCATTCTTAATCATCTGTTATCAATTCCTTACCATAACATATACTTCAACCTTGAAAATTTACTCATCGTTTATACATCACTCATAGCTTAACACATCATTAACTTCACAAAGACACTCTGTGTCTTCTATGTTACTATTTACTGATGTGTTAAGGTAATAATGACCCATCTGCTTGTGCTAGGCAGCATCTTCTATCTGTAGGGATGGAAATTAAGGACAGAATCACTCTGAGCTGTAGAAGGCGTGAAGAGTATATAATAGCTGGGGGTTACTAGTTAGCATGTAGGGAGCAAATACTTCAGTGAATGCAAGCTTGGACTTTCTTCCTATTAAAGGCATTTCCTGATATTCTTCACATCGAAACATTAAAAGGTAAAGAATTTCCTGTCCCTGGGGAAGTCTTATTGGACAAGGAAAAACAGACTTTGTGTAAAACATATGATTTATTTCAAAGAAAGCTTAAAGGTTTGATGCATTATAATATCAGTTTTCAGGTTGCTTAGAGAGGGGAATTGGGAAAGCGAGCATTTTGAAAAATATTTGAAAATTGAATGGTTTTAAGGGAGTATCTCAATAAAATTGAGATTCTCGCACATTGTACTTAAATTTTTTATCCAATTAGGCTCTAATTAGAAATTGTATCCTTTTTGAATGATGGAAATGTTTTGATTTCAGGGCTGCTTTAGTGTTCTCAGAAAATCAGAGAAACAATGTGCCTCGTTAAGCTGCCGGTAGCTCTCCTTGTACTCGCTGTCGCATTAAAGGAACTGAAAGCCACACCCATTGGAAGGTCAGTAACTTCAGGGTCAGATTTCTTGTGTGTGAGCTGGGGAAATGACAATTAAATCCTGCTATATAACTATCCACGTACCGGTAGAATTCTGACTAAATCATGCTTGTACATAGTACTTGAATCTACTCCATTGTTCGTGAATGCTGTGTTCTTTAAAGAATAACATCAGTGGTTGCTAAATCATTCTGAGGGAGTGTCTGACAGAAGAAATAAACGCAGTAGTTCTCCTTTTGTCAAGAAGTGTGCTGTCAGAACTTAGAGGGGCAAAGCCAAAACATGAAACAGCAAAAACTAAAAGTCTTGTCTACTGTATTAACCTGATACTGAACCAAACTGGAGAAAATTAAGGACAACACTTTTTATAACAGGTGGAATTTTCTTACATATTTACATGTATTTCTTTCTCTCAAAGGATTCTGAAAATATCCAAACTTTTCCATTTTTTTCTAGAAAGTGAAGTGTATAGGAATAGTTATAGTGGTAAGTTTAAGTGTTTAAGAAATTAATCTTAAGAACCAGTTAAAATGCTCTTTGCTGGTAGGGGATTTATTCTATGTTGTTACCAATTCTGTTAATGAAATGGAATGATAAAAAGTTATTTTTCATGAAATTACTTCTAAACTGCTATAATTGCAAATCAATAATGCTTAAAAATATTTTTAGCATTTATACTGCTTTAGGATTTCCTAGGAAGGCTTATTTTAATGTTGTGATGCCATCTAGTAAATTTTAAAAGTTCTAAAAACTGTATCAGGTGAAACAGTAGTTATTACAAGTTTCAAATGGCAAACCTTTAAAACTATAACTCTCCATTTATTTAAAAGATTCTTGAGTGCACATCCATGCATCTGACATAAAAATGATTCATTTGTGCTTAAATCAGTTTTGCACCATATATGCTTGAGAAACTGATCTTACACACTCTTTAAGACAAAAGAGAATTAGGTTTACCTTTGAAAAGACCCCATGAAAAGAATGCATCTCATTAAAGTCATTGTCTTTATTTATCTTCCTTTTATATTTTCCTGGGTAAAATGTAATATGGAAAGGCAGTGTGTAATGATCTCTACAGAACCTAGAAAATAACAAATAGCAAGAACCATCACAGCATTTTGTTTGTTAGCTCAAGTTTTATCTGCTTTGCAGGATTATTTTTTCAGAACTGATACTAACTTTCAGCTGAGTTTTTCATGAATAAAATTAGCTTTAGAGCTGGTGCAAATTTTCTGATAATCCTTGACTCATGACAGAAAATTAACACTATTATGTAGTATATCTGTCACTATCTTTACCTTTTCTTTAATTAGATTAGGCATTTGCTAAATACAATTACCAAATGTGGCTTTAAGTACGTGTGCTTATTGTGAGTGAAATCTTCATTCACAAGCTTACTTAATATCAACTTATTTTCATATTATTTCACAATCATTTACTTTGAAGTTTTACTAGGTATTCCTATAAGCTATTCTTCAAGTTACTTCTTAGCATTTTTCCTGAAATCAGTATGTTTGGTCATTTTTCAAAGTGGAGGATGACTTATCATCTCAAGCTACTATATAATATTTTTAAAATCTCATGAAAACCTAAGAAAACATGTAAGTGATTCAAATTTAAACTTCGTAAAGACAAAGTGAATGTGGATTTATTATTCACTGTCATTTTCTTCATAAAATTCAGTTATCTCCTTTGAGATATTTGCAACATCCATACACGTCTGTGATCGGAATGAGAGGTAACAAGCTGACTTTATAAAGAATACCAGAAAGTAGTTTCATCACTTTGTTCTCATGAGTAAAGCAAAAAGGGTCACATATTTTCCCACCTTTTTACATGCTCTTGTAAATCTCTGCTCTGAAGATAATCAGAGGGTAGTTAAAAGCACAATTCACTACCAAACTGCTGAGTGTAATCACTCCCAGTGCCTACAAGGGCTCACACATCTCTACATATGACTAAGCGCTGAGAGCAGACACTCATTTAAAATTGTTAAAATCCTTAAAACTGAGGTGTTTTTGAAGAATTTGGTTTATTGTCATTACTGGTCAAAATCCCTCACCGTCAGTCATTTCTACGTGTGTATGTGTCTATACGTGGTCAGCAGCTTGCTGTTTGGTGTTAGTTACATAGGCAGACAGGACCTGTCTCCCCAGATCATCAAGAAAAAACATTACCTGAAAATGGAAGTGGAATGTCTTTCATTTTCCACTTCAGCCATCTTTTCTCATCCTAATGACTATTCTGGTGAGTGTCTAGAATACACAGACTAGTATATTTAAATAAAGGATCTTGTTTAAGAAAGCAATTTTACAATTATGAAACAAACATAAAAGCTCTATTTCTTTTATGCAGAATAGTGACACTTCTAGTTAACTCAAATAAGATAACATTTTACCTAGAATGATTTTAAATACTATTTTTGACATTCCAACTCATTCTCAAAGTACAGTTCTACGCTTAGCATTGAGTGTGTTTCACAGTCCACTCCAGGCCTTTGATAAACATATATTGGGACAGATACCCCTTCGAGTTTCCTGATTTGAATGATGATTTTCTGTTGCTTTAAATCTACTAACTTGTAGTGTTTGGGCCAAATTTGAAATCCTGAGGTTTTGTTCAGGAGAAGTTCGTATTTTAAAATTTAATGTCCAATGTCCAATGTCCATTTCGGAAATCCTTGTACATTTACTTAAACCATTAAGTCATTCTTTTAAAATGAAAATGTCCATGTTTCCTGTCCCTCTAAAATGATATAACTGAGCAGATAGTGTAAACATGGTGGATACTGACCAATAACTGAAGTCCCAACATGGGTTCCCTTTGCTTAATTGTTCGTCAGCATACATTTACATTCAATAAATACCCAGGTTACATGACTGGCAGAAGTTTTTTTGTATTTTGAAGAAAACATGCCAGTAAACAACAGTTTCACGTGAAATTTTAAACCTTTGCATTTTGACTATTTCTCCATAGACAGACAATGAATTGTTCCCTCACACAATGTCAACATATTGAGATAGCCCAAAGTTATCTGCATCGACTCACTTCTGTACATAAAGTTTTTAGCTCCACAACTATTATTTGCTACTTTATGTATTAAAAGCTTCCTCATATTTTAACTTCTGTGAAGCTTAAAACTAAAGCGTTTTCCTAATAATAATCAGCAAGACATAAGCACTGTTATTGCTCTGGATTTATTTAAAACACAATTTTGAAAGCTCATTGCTATAGTTTGCATCTGCTATGTCTGTTGAAGGCTTATATCTGCTGCGGGCTTGGTCTTCAGCCCATGGTGCTATGCAGAAGTTGTGGATGCTATAAGAAATAGGCCCTAGTAGGAAGTTCTACATTACTGGAGGAGTGTTCTCAAAGTGTGTTTGGAAACCAGAGTCTCTTTTTTTCTGCTCCCTTTGTCTGCTTCCTCACAACCATTACACAAGCACCTTGCTCCACCACACACTCCTACCATGATGTACTTCCTGACCACAGGCTCTAAAGCAACAGGGCCACCTACCATGGACTGGCACCTCCACAACTGTGAGTCAAAATAAGACTTGCCTCTTTTGATGTTGATTCATGTCAGATGCTTTGTGTTTTGCATTTTTTTGTTTGTTTACAGTAATAGAAAGCTGTCTTTTTTATACACTGAAACAAAAGATGCTACAAAAATATAGAGTTGATACAGATTTTAAAATACAGAAGTAAAAATTCAAATGGATTTTTACATCATTTGAGAGTTGTGATTTTTAACATTCTAATAACATGTGCAGTTGTTTCAGGTTGCTTAAAATGGGCTGAATATTGATGTCATTGATATAATCTTTTGGTTTTAACATTTAATTCAGCCTTGTTAAAAAAATTATTAAAAGCATAGGTCTATATAGGTATCAAGAAGGTGGTAATGTCATGTATTAATGCTAAAACAAAGAAGACTCCCACACTGTGAAGGATGCCTAAATGGGTGACAAAGTTGATTCCCCTTGAGACTTCCTAGTATCTGACATTCTCTCCTTCATATTTTATCACATCTTAATTTATTGTGGTAAGAGCATTAAACATGAGCTCTGCCCTTCTACCAAGTTTTTAATTCTATATTGTGTTGTCATATGGACACAAATGTTTGCAAGTCTCTAGAATTTATGGATCTCACTGGATTAAAATGTCTTATCCAGTGATTAATAAAAACTAATTCTTCCTCCACTAGTCTTTGTAAATATCTATTAATTATGATTATCTAATTCATGAGCTTGACTACTTTAGATATTTCATATATGTGTAATGAAGCAGTGTTTACCTTTTAATCTGTATATATATATTTTTGGTACCAGGAATCAAACTCACAACTTGTGCTTGCCACGCAATCACTATGCCACTGTGTTACATCTCCAGCGGTATTTATCTTCCTATAACTGGCTTGTTTAACATAGTATAATGTTCTCAAAGTTTTTTACATGGTTGCATATTGCAGAATTTCCTTCTAACATTTTTTCTTTAATATCCCTTATTAAATTATCTCAACAAACTTAACAAAAGTTAACTTTTTTTAATTCTTGCTGGAAAGATGTTACAAATCCATATCTTTATGCAAATTTTACATTTTAAAACATCTTTATATATCAGAAAATAAATTCACCAATAGCACTGAAGAATACAAGCCAAACATACATTGTTATCATGATTATTTGGAATATATTCTGAATTACAAATAAAGATAGAATTATACTGAGAAATGTAACACTGACCATAAGAAAGATGTTTTGTGATTTTCTATTCAAAAATTGATTGTTTCACCATTAAGGTGTGAAGAGTAACTGCCACCCAGAAATTTACAGTCAAAACTCTGAAATACTTCTGTGAAAATATTTCCTCTAGTTTGCACCCATGATGTATTTTGGGTCACGTGGCTGTATCCTATCGTCATGTTAAGTCTCTAATTTTTTATATTTGTTCAGTGACACCGGCCATCAGGTGGGCAAACGAAAGTGCAACACTGCCACGTGCGCGACACAACGCTTGACAAATTTTTTGGTTCGTTCCAGCCACAACCTTGGTGCTGTTCTCCTGCCTACTGATGTGGGATCCAATACATATGGCAAGAGGAATGCAGCTGAGATTTCAGACAGAGAAGTCCTGCATTATCTACCCCTGTAGAGGTCCACGTCCCTCGATATTCTCATTTCACGTATACGCTGATGCTTTCCTGTACACATCAACAGTGTCTCTTTCATTTCTAGTGTGACTCTATGTGTCCCCTATTTGTTAGCAGTAACTGTAAATTGTCATGGTCAAAGGTGTTTTAAATTTAGTACTAGTTAAGGAACCAGAGTAGATAATGTCTTTAAAAATAACATGTTGTTGCTATACCTTTTATTTTAAAAACATTTTAAAAGTTACTTTTTATCCTATGTTTTATGACTTGTTTAAAAACAAAAGAGAAAATGATAGCTGGAAACTTGATAAATCATAAAATCCTGTATTAAAGTCTTGATTCTGAACATTTAAAATCATCAATTGTAGATACCTTCGTTAAGCAGTCTGCTTATGCAACAGGATTACAAAAAACAATGCTGTGGTTTTTTTGAATCAATGAATAAAATCCTTATCTCGAGTCAGTCAAAATATTTTTGAAAACTTTATTCTTTGCTTGCTGGTATTAAGAGATTAAATTTAAAAAACGTGTCCAAGAGGATTCCTTTGTGTATTATCTGCAGCGAGATTTTCTGAAGGGTATATGTCCTTAATGCTGCTTAGGTGCCTTTCAGCAAAACTCAATAATATTTTATGAAGGATACTTCAGAAACAACCTGTGTCCCATTAATCATGTGTTCAATTATAAGACCATAGACTCCTGGGCACCATATGTTGCATGGGAATTTGTTTCCTCGGCTAAAATGATTGGGCATTTCCGGCAGAGGTTTTTTACTGGGAGCTACCCTACTGGACATGGAAAGAAACAATTTACTTCAAAGTCAGATTCTTACAGGTTTTCTTCTTTCCTCAGACTATGTGCTAGACACTTTTACAAATTGTATCAAATCATATAAACTTCTACATATTATGCCGTTTCTGAAGACAATCAGATTATATTTTAAAAATAAATAAAGGGAATATCTCATTTTAGGGAGAGTGGAGAGTCTGACTCATTATCTTGATTTCAACGTTAAAATTTCTTTTTGTAAAATATGCCTTAGATTACAAAATTATAGAGGTGATTGTTGCTTTTAGTGAGTATATAGAGATATAATAAGATATTTGTAATGCATTTTGTCATAAATTGCAAATTGAAATAAATAAACAAGTATACATATTCGTTTTGTGATGTTCAACTGTTGGTTTTCTTTCAAAGTAGGCACATGACCAATATTTCAGATTGAATAAGGTACAAGTAAATTACAATTTCTTAAACTTACTTTAAAAAAACTTTCTACAATAGCTTTCTTATGTAGCCTATGTTACACTTAACATTAACGTTATCCATAAGATAATACATAATATATTTTAATGTCATTTTATTTATAAATATATAATAAATATAAATAGTATGCAATACATAATTTATAATACATTATAAGGGTTATCTTTAGGTTTAAAATGTTATCTACATTCAAAGATTAGCTTTATAAATTATTTCACTCCTCAATCTAAGTTTCATTTTTATAGAACTGTAAAGGTGTTCAATGACATTGCTGATGGTGGCAGTCAATTATCATGAACAAAACAAGAAAAAAATTCCTATAATAATGTTAAAAACTTCCAGTGCTAAAGATTAGAAAATAATAGTAACTGTATAACTTATCATTCCAATTGAGAAACTTCAGAAGAAAAAGAGATATTACACTGATAGAGCAGATATTAATAGATTTTAACCTCATCCATTCAGTTTCATATCAAAGTGAAACATTTAAACAAATTCAGTTTTATTTCCTTAGTTAGACTGGTATTAGTAGGTCAGTAAGGCATCTAAATATAAAAAGGTTGAGAATACTGCCATGGAACTTAATGAATATTTTCCCTGGTTCCTCACAATTATTTTATGGTCTGAAAATGAGTGTAAGTTAATTAATAGAATTGGAGGTGTTACAGTACAGTTTTGGAGAATATATTTATCTCGATCTTTGTTATCATGCCTTTGGTACATGAAATCATGGATAACCTTGAGTAGTTTAAGAATCAGTTAAGCTTCCAAGTACTTGTAAACATACAATAAGTTATATTTCTGAACATTTAGAAGCAAAAATTCCTCTGTGTTCCTCCTTGTAAGACAGAGTCAGAACAAAGAAATTATTTGGTATTACAACAACAACAACAAAAACAACAAATATATATATATATATATATATATATATATATATATATATATGGTCTCGTGAGCATTATGAGAGGACATATAATGAGTCTCTTGCTTCCATATATACCACACAGCATGAACAAGCAATATTATATATTTAGTCTTAAAAATAATATTTCCTTAAGAGTAAAAGCACAGCTTTTAACCAACTATAGTTCCTTTACTTTGTGCAATGCCTGAGTACAAAGTAGGACTTTTTGCATAAATTAAAATGAAAGTATTCTTTTCCTGTTTTCCTCCCTTTCACTGGCGCACTACTCAAAGTTGTTGGAAGGTGTCATCCTGCCATCAGTCCACCTAATGGACTAATAGCAGACACTGTTAGTGCTTGAAATCCTACCAGGGACTGCGGTTCTCAGCCCCTTCTCAGCAATAGTGTTGTATGTCATTTGCAGCCTAGTTCAGTAGACATAATGGCTACACAAAACTTTTCAGTCTTTCTCTTTCCCCTACTGCAGCAGTTCTTGAGTGACTCTCAAGAGTGTCTCTGAGTGACTTCACAGAGAAAAACATTCCTATGACTCTGTTTAGACACATAGCATGACCAAAAAATAAACCTCTGTGCTTTTAATCTATAAGATATCCATACTAGAAAAATCAAGATAGCACCTTTTATCATCCCTTCCAAATCTACTTCTCTTGCTGACTTGTTTACTATATTTAATAATGTCATAGCCATTTTCCCATTGTAATTCAGCCTGCAAATCTAGGAATTCTCTTCGATGGCTTAAATTCCTTCTTCCCCATATTCAATCTATTGCCAGTGTGCAATTACTCGAAAGTCACTGTTATAGTTTAATTAGGAAGTGTCCCCTAATGACTCATTATTGAGGACTTGATTTCCAATACAGATTTGTCCAGAGGTGAGGCCTAAAGAAATGACAGGGTCATGAGGGTTTTAACCTCATTAAGTGAGGTAATCCACTGATGAGAGCTGGTCGGATAGTATTATTGGAAGGTGATAGAAACAGGCGGTAAGGCCTAAAGAAATGGTTCACGGAGGTACAATCTTGGAAACTATATCTCATCGTTGGCCCCTTCTTCTTGGCTTTCCCACTCTCTCCTGATTCCTGGCTGCAAGGAGGCCAGTAGCTTTCCTCCTCCTTTTCCCGTCTACCATGATGTTCCTACTTCACTACAGGCCTAAAAGCAATGGAGCCAGCCAACCATGGACTAGAACTTCTGAAACTGTGGGCCAAAATAAAGCTATCTTCCTTCCATTGTTTTTTCCTCAAGTATTTTCTTATACAATCCAAATATTACTAACAACCGATTTACTACTCAGATGTATTTCTCCTTTCTTCTCTTATAAACAACATAACTCTGGACCACTTTACTGCCAGCCAAGATCATCACAACAGCCTGAGAATCACACCCCTGGATTTTTCTGACATGTGCTACAATAGGAGAAAAAGTTTCAAAATATACTGTGCCAACTTGAGATGTTTAGAAGTTTAACTAAGGAACTCAGCAGGAAGCCAGAGTCCTTACTCTGCAAACATTCTCATCCTCTGCAAGAGGTGGGAGAGGAAATTTTGTGAGGGCTCCACCTGCTCTGCTGGAGGGTAGCCTGTGCAGAATATAAGCGAGGAAGAGAGACTTGCTCTTCCCTCCTTTTGCTCATGTTGCTTTGCTGTCTTCTGCTACCCTGAAGTGTTGCCCTCTGTCATACCACCCTGCTGTGGACCAGATGATTATGGACTGAAACCTCCACAAACTGTCATCTAAATAAACTTTTCCTTCCTTAATTTTGAGTGTTGGGTATTTGTCCTAGCAATGATAGAAAAGTAGCTAAGACATACACATCTCTTACTAAATCAGTTGTCAATATAGAAGTTTTCCAATGTTCTCTCTTACTATAGTATATCAAGTTCTATAGCCTAACATTTAAAGTCGCTCCATAAATTAATCCCAACTCTGTTTTCCAGCTTTATGTCACATTATTTCCCTTTGTCTACTTATGGTCTTGACAAAGTCTTGTTTAGTTGCTTTAGCTGTTCCTATTAAAGTGATTTCATCATATTTTCTCTTACTGTCCAGCCTGGATTTTGTTCATCCATTCTCTCTCAAATATACAACTATCTCCAGTGTAACCCTTAAAATTTTTCTTTTTAGTGTTGATCACCTCTTCCTCCCCTTCTTTTCCTCCCCTTCTGCTTTTCCCTTCTCCTTCCATTAATACAGTCATCTAGAAATTTTTGTCATTGCTCTACTGAATATTTCTCCACTCACTGAATTCTCATTATACTTTGAGGGTATGTTTCATATTCAAAAAAATATAATATTAGAATATTCTTTTGCTACTATATTTTTATTAGTAATACAACATCATAACATTACATTCTTGCTGCATAATTTGTGTTTCTGACCCACTTTTCTCACTGCTATTTACCTAAAGACAGAAAGTCATTATTCTCCCACTGTATCAATTTCCTGGTGAACAACCAAGGAAAGTTAAGGCTATCTATATATCCTGAAGAAAGATAGGCTACTTCAACAGACTGTATTCTCTCCCCATAATATTGTGGTGGCATAGAACTTAGTAGCTCTTTTCCAAAAATGAGTTGGCATTTGTCACCAGTATTTTTGATATTCATTGAATTAAACAAGAGTTCTGTCTAATAACGTTATATAAATCATGAAAGAAATAATCACCTAACATTTTTTTCTGGATGTTTAGTCATGTAACTTATTAGTAGCTAAATTACTATGAAATATATCATCATTAAATCAGAGCATATTAATTATAATTTTCTTGTTTTTAGTTGGAAAACTCTTTAGAAATTAATCCTATCCCCCCCAAAATAAATACAATATTAGGAAATTAAATATTTACATTCTGTAAAATAACCACTAAAAACTTTAATTTCTATAATAAAGTATAATAAATTCCATACACATAAACTTTTTGGCAGTGAAGGGCAGAAAAGATAGGGCTGGGGATTTAGCTCAGTAGCTTGAGCGCTTGCCTGGTAAGCATGAGGTAGTCAGTTTGATCCCCAGTACCAAAAAAACAAAAACAAAAACAAAACAGATGATTATTTATCTTGATGTTTTCAAAGAAGAATTCTCTTACATTTGAATAGTGATACTGTATCACAGTATACTTCCCTTTTCATTTACTATTGATTTAAAACATAGGCTGAATTTACAAGCAAACTTTAAAAATAAATCTTTGCCTAGTGATTAAACTTTGAAAGCTGTTTCATTTTTATCACTCTAAAGAATCTATATTAATAGACGTCTGTCAACATACAGCAGTTTATCCCATATTACTTGGCAAATATGTGTACTTATTGAAATGTCCCTTACTTTGAAATATTTATTAATATGACATAATTAGACATCAAAGAATCTTGTGTATCATAGTTCTGTGTCATTTCTAACAAGAGAAACAAAAACATAAAGAAAACTAGAAACTTATTCATGATGCCCGATCAATCACTTTAAGGGCACTTGTCAGTCAGGAAAGAAATAGATTAAGAATTTGGGCTAAGTAGATTGATCAATTTAGAAGTCATGCAGGAACAGATTTTACATAATAACAGATTTTTTTTCTGGTGAAGCAATATATGAAATAGTAAAACAGTATATCCGTTTATTTTTAATTCATACCCTTAAGAATATAAACTTTCTATTGACTGGAATTAGGCAACTATAAATACTTTAGAAATTAATTATGTGGTTGTGGTTATTCATAGAACAGCTGACAGTTTTCTTCTTGGGAATCAGATATATTTTCTGCATGCTATGTACTCAGTTCCACTGCCCAAACGCCCTCAGTTAGGAGTCTCTAAGAAGACCAAGTGATGATAACAATGTGACTATATGCTTTACAGTTCATAAGCCAGATCAGATCTTTCCTGTGGACCAAATCAGGTGCTAGTCTTTGGTTGGGTAATAGGAAAAACAAAACAATCTGAAAGTAAAAGTGTACTGGATAAAGACCATAGTACAGTTCTGGGGGAAGTACCAGGATCTGCTTTTGGACATCTGAAAAGTGCTACTGCTTCTCTTGCAATAAAGGTCATTTGCATGTAGGCTGAAGCTTTTGTAATACAGATAGTCTTCAGTTATCGACCAAGTTCCATTCCTGTGACCATGTCTGTACAATATTCAGAACAAAGGTATGGTCAGAGGAAACTCCATCTTGATGACTTTGCTTTTATATTCATAACTCATGTGTGCAGTACAGTAATGTGCCATAGAACATAAAACTACAGCACTGTACTTCATGGTAAAATCAGCAAAAATTAGGCTGGTGTACAGTGGAAGATGCTGCCATACAGCTGCAGTGCTGGCCAAATCCCTGTGTCAAGAGCTGATGCGAGTGTTAAATCTGAGCAGTGGACAGACCATCCAAATTTCATGCCTCAGCTGGAAGTCCCAATAGTCCTTAAATAAGTAGATCATTAAATGAGGAATATCTGTAGCATCATTTTTCTTTTCAATAAAAAAGAAATCCCTATAGTCTGGAGGAAAAATCTAAAGTGTACTGAGGGCTTCTCAGACATCCACTAATAACTTGGGAGACACAAAGGCTAGAAGTAATGGCAGGTTCTTTAAAAGACTGCTCTCAAATCTTTACCTCTTTCAGTTATATCTTTACCATCACATCAGTTACACCTCTGATCATTTAAAACCTGCAATTTATTCATGATGACAGTGGAATTGCTTCCAAGGTAAAAAAATAAACAGAGATTTGAAATCTGGTGTGCCATCAATTACTCAAGGTCTTTTTTCACTTCTTGCAAAAGGCAAGAAATATAAATTTCTCTTTGCACAAAGGAGAATCTTGTTCTCAAAGGAGAGAACCATATTTTCACTGCTGGTCACCATGTAGAGATAGGAGATTTGCGTTTGTTCCCAGCCACAGTCCTTCAGGGTATAGACAGGCATCTGTGAACTTGATATAATGTGGCAGGTAGGCTGTCTAGCCTTAAGTCACATGAAAATGGTTGCAGTCAAGCTACTTGGAACCTCTGTTTCTCTATGTGTTGCATGAAAAAAATAATACATCATCGAGAGTTTTTGTGAAGACTCAATGAAGTTGTGTCAGTGATGGAAATTACTGGGATTTGGGTTACAAATCTGCCCTGAAACAAATATTAGTCTTGCCCTTTTTTCTCATGGAGGAAATTTTCCCTACAAATCATGCTTCACAAGGGCAAGGTTGCCTCAAGAGTGGCTTTTGCCATATCTTACAGGGAGAAGATTCTTGACCATTGGAGAGTTCAGAAAGATAATGAGAGTACACAAAATATTTGTAATGAGGGAGCCCCTATACTATGCCTGAACACCCCTGTTTATCCGACTCAGCCCAGACTTAGTACACCTGGCACTTTTGCATTTAGAACTGCATTTAGAATGTGTTCACTCTTTTCTAGATATTGTTACAAGCTCACTCATGTATACTCTGTGACTTAAAATGTTAATAACCTATGAGATAAACACTATCATCATTCCCATTTCACAGATGGAAAAACTGACGTAGGTGGTCAAGTGTCTAGTATGTGGTACAACATGGATACAAATCCAAATATTCATCATTTCACATGTTGATTAAGCATCCACTTTTTTCCAAACATTCTTGAAATGTTTGGTACCCATTAGTACAGCAGGAAAAAAAAATCTCCCATGACAGTGGAACTTATAATTTTGAGTAGAGGTGGGGACCAAGACTGTAGTCTTAACCACTGTGTTCAATCATTTCCCCCAAACTAAGGAATTCGTAGAAATGTGTTATCTTGCATCTTGGTTGCATAAACTAAATCACAAACATTTTCAGGTAAACAAGAAACTGGGACAGAAGTGGGAGAATATAATCACTGTTTCCTGAGTAGCACTTATGCATGCATTTTATGTTTGTAATTGGTAATCCTTATAAAACAGTATGATATCGGTACTGTTATGCCATTTCCTGGTAGAAACTAAGGAGTAGACAATGAACCTGACTTCTCCAAGACCACACAATAAGAGGGGTCCAGGATGGAAACCCAGGTTTATCACACCCTAAAGTCTAGTTTCTCTATATCGTGTCCAAACCAAAGCATTTTATTTCTACGTCCAATCTGCATTTTGTTTTATTCTACATGGGCCCAGGCCAAATCAGTTTTCTTGTACCTGGACAAATAAGTCATACCAAAGAATAATAGAACTAATGGATTTACTCAGAATATGCAGAACTTGTCTACTATTGAGAATAACAAACTTTAGCTACTCAGTGTGAGACAGTTTTGCTTCCTTTTATATTGTTTAAGGTTTCAATGGGAGAGAATTTGAAAAAATAATTCAACACATTTATTAAGTACTTCCAGCACTGCAAAATTGTTAGTAATGCATTTTTTCTCTTGCAAATCCATTCAGAATTTTCATATTTAGCTTTCTATCGGGAAGTTTACTCATTTTTTCTGTATTTGCTTGGAAAAACTTTACAGGTCAAAACAAATGGTGCTGAGCGATGAAGCCACACGGGCTGGGGTCAGTCCCTCAAGGTCTTTCCTGGGAGACTTCAGTCTGAATTTTCATCTGCATTGTTTCTGCTTCCCTTGTGCATTAAACGTCTACCTATGTCGTGCCTCACAGAGTCACCTCCACACACTGGCACATGCAATTAACTCACCTGAAATATTCTTTCCCACCTCTGGGGTTGATACCCAGGTTCTGCTCAAATGCCACATTTCCTGGGATTCCCATACTGATTTATGTAGAGTTTTTTTTTACAGTACTCAGATTAGTCCCAGAGCCTTTACACTGAGCTATACTGCCAGTCCTTTTTTAATTTTTATTTTAATACAGGGTGTCTTTAAGTGGCTCAGGTTGAGCTCAAATTTCCATTCCTCCTACCTCAGCCTTCCCAGTACTGGAATTATAGTTGTGTACCACCACAGCAAGCATTGGCATAGATTTTTATCTATGTCACTCTTCCAATATGGGTTTGTTCTAAATATTCACTCAATCACTAATCAAATGCATATTTAGTTTAGTTTTCAGTTTATTACATATTAGTGGTTGGCACTACCTTGGAAAAATTAATAGTTTCTACCTCAGCATATACCCACATGTTATTACCTCATCTAACCTGTGAACTAAGGTCAAAGATATATGAGTATCTGTTGTCCTTACAATATTTAGGTCCATTATCTACACATAATAGATGCTCAATACATATTTAACTTACTTATTCTATCAATAATAAAAACAATTAGTAAGTGAACTTCAGTATAATTTAATTGTTTAGTACTGTGCAATGATGTTCATAAAGTGTGGCATCTTCCTTTCCCTTTTTAAGTAATGTCTACCTAATAAATTTTATTAAAGAATAGTGTTGTAGTCAGAGTTTACAGGGGAGTAGATTTAATATGAGACATACAATTTATAGGATCCAAAGAGTCAAATGTAGAAGAATGCAGGATATCTGTCTACAACTAGAGACCCAAAGAATCCAGTTGAGGGCCTAGATCCCATAGCAATATCCTGTGACCTCCAGCTGAAAACCTACAGCTGATGGCAATGTCTTCCATGGGACTAACTGGAGTCCTAGAGC
Organism: Dolichotis patagonum; assembly: GCA_004027295.1. Classification (NCBI taxonomy): domain Eukaryota; kingdom Metazoa; phylum Chordata; class Mammalia; order Rodentia; family Caviidae; genus Dolichotis; species Dolichotis patagonum. The sequence continues at coordinate 1,663 of PVJX010008268.1, read as the reverse complement.
TCATGACAATGTCTCCTACAAGTCTGTGTCAAGGATCTGCCCTGAGAAGGCCCACAGGTCAGTGGTGAAAGCTAAAGTCTAAGCCAGTGGGATGAAAGATCTGCACCAGCAGGCCTCCAGGAAGTGATGTTCATGGTAAGGACCAGAGCTCCCCTGAGGAGAATCACAGCCATGTCAGTGACAGTGAAGACCTGAGATCCCCTGACAAAGAGAACAGCTGAGTTCATATTAGGGAAACCAGCGTGACAAGCTTCTCCAGGAGAATCAACAGCACAACACCTTCCCTTCCAGTTCTTTTATGCTGTCGGCCACAATTTTCAGGCGGGCCTTTCACACCTGGCACCATACTGATTGAGTTCAACTGGGTTACAAGTTGACCATTAGTTAATCCATTACAAATAGGAATAAAATAAGCAAAGTACCTGGCATGAATTTGGTGTTAATCAGTGGTAGGTGTTTTAGTTGTGATAAATGTACACAAAGGAATGGTGTGATGTTTCAATGAGTGCTTTTGTTATCAACCCAAGTATTTAAAAAAGAAAGATGGAAATAAAATATAAAGGCATGTAACACAAGTGGGTACAAAACAATGTGGAGAAATATTCAAAGATAAACCAAAAGAAAAATAGAATAATGACAATAATCTACTCATATCCTAAATAGGATTTGTATCACTAGATACCTTCCTGCTTCTATAATAAAATAACCACAAAGACACTTGGACCACAAACTGCATATAGGATTACAAAATTTTGACAGAACTATACAAGATACAGGTTCTGAAAATCTACCTTCTTCCCTGTAGGAATAGTCCTTTTGTTCTTGAGAACAAAGGTTATGTTCAGTAAGTGGCATCTAAATCCATTCCAGGAAATAACAGACAATACAAAAACAGCCTATCTGGTAGACTTTACCTGTGTTATAAGTAGATTACAAGATGAGGAAGAAATTCTGAAATTCTAAGTGGATAGAATTTAAGTGGTCAGAAACCCTATCAGTATATAGCATGTTTTATATTAATAAATGTACACATTTGAAATTGAAATTGTGAACAGGCTTAATGAAACAAAATTAAATTTATCAAAAATGTATAGACTTAGATTTTAAAATATTATTCGTGTTCATGGGCATAATGTTTGTTTATCCTATTGGACCTAAAGTTATTAAGCTTACATGAGTGTAGCAGACTGATTCCTCACTCAGCTAACACTGTGATAAAAAATGGGCTCTGGTTTCTAATAATTCATTTTGTTTTATTGACTATGTGCCTCTACTATTATAAATATGAATAATCTAATGAAGTAACAGGTCTTGAGCAGAAAACCTGTCCAAAATTCATTCCTATAAGTCTAAGATTTGAAATTCATTCTGTTGCAAGAGTCCTTCACTAAAAGTTCCATTAGTTCAAGAGTTCTTCACTGAAATAGAAATACTGTCTTTAAAGAATTTAAATTCCCCTTAAGGGCAAATTCTTATCAACTGTTGAAGTTGGATAGAGGGCAGTCCTAAAGTAACAATGGAATAGACCAATTATGGTGAACCTTTTAGAACATTCAATGATAGCAAATAGCTGGCTGCAGCATGCACTCCAGTTCATCAGGATAGACCCTCGATACAAGAAAATATCACAGAGGAAGTGTAGGAGTGACCTATGAGAGAGAGA
>PVJX010008267.1:0-66511 GCA_004027295.1 Dolichotis patagonum | reverse complement strand
CCATTTTTACACTGTCAAGGAGAGTGAACTCACTAAGTACAAAAGCAGCTCTCATTTTCAGAACATGTCAATTTATAACAGTGTGCTTTATATGATCTCTGTCACCTGCTGTCCCCAAACCAAATACAAAATTTTGGATAGTTTCTCCACTTTACCTCTTTCCAGGCTTTCGAGCACAGCCATCACTTCCTTCCAAATTCAAGTCTTTATTCTCATGTGCAGCTGTAGAATCCAGAGCTGCTGTGATTCTCCTCCTTGACTGTGTCCCAAAGTGTCTGTATCACTCTCCTTTGCCAACAGATGTAGATAAGGATAGCCAGTTCTCTGTTCTTCATGGCTTCCTTGTGGGAGATATGCTAAACTTTCAGCTTCATCTAGTTCTTGAAAAGAAGAAAAAACAAAGAGGTTTATTCTAGAACGTTTGTGGGGGAAAAAAATCATGGTCAGTTTTTTTTCCTTCAAATAATATTACTGGAAAAATTAAACTGTGGACATAGATTTTTTATTTAGCATATTTTAGCATCTTTCTTACCTGCCTTTTGTGTGTGTGTATGGGTGTGTGTGTGTGTGTGTGTGTGTGGTAGTATTTACCTACTGTCCCATCAGTCAGGTGGGAATTATGTTAAAAGTAATATCATTTAACTTTTCCTAAGTAACTAAGATCCCTAATGTACCAAATACCAGGGCTTCTTAAAAGTGAGAGATAAAATATTGTAGAGTATTTCTTTGTGCCAGGGAATCTAAATAGCTGGCCTTTAAAGCGTAGGGTATTTTTGAGCAGTTCCCACCCCTCTTGTTCTACCTTGATGAGTCATATTCCCGTGAATTTGTTTCTGTCACCTTTAAAAAGCTTAGTCCCTTCTGCTGTTGCAGGCAGGACTTGGACACCTACTCCAGATCCAGTTTGTTTTGTAACACTAGAAAAGGCTAAAAGCAAAGTGAGAGAATATATTTACTTTATATTTAATCAAAGCTTCCTTCGATTAAAAACTGGGACTGTACCTGTGTAAGGTTTGGTTATACACTTAGAAATTGCTTTTCTGGACAAATTATTGCTGGGAGATACCAGGCATCCTGGGGTTGAAGCTTTGTGAAGATGGAAAACTGCATGACGTGTCTTTATATCCCTTTCTAAAACCCTGTGATTGGGGGCGTCTGTGTAGGAGAGTGTTACAGAAATTATTTCATATAAGAAAACCACTGTTAAGATTAATAGGGCCCTTCACTGGTTAACTGAAGAAGACAAAATCTTACAGACAAATTTTAAATAAAGGCCAACTAACTATAACAGGGAATGTACTAGGTAAGAGTGACTATGTGTAATTATACCGTAATTATGTTGAAAGCGTAGTCACATGTCACTAGCTAACTACTTACGCATTTTGATGGAGGATGACTCTATCCCCATTGGAAGCCCCCTTCAGATCTCAGAGGCCCACACTGATACGGTGTGGGTAAGATAGTTTCTTCTTGGAAGAATGGCCTTCTCCTGGCTAATTAAGAGATGCTGCTATGAGGACATTGGAGCCAATACTCAAAGGGAAAAAAAGGAAATTGAGCCTTCTATTAAGAGGAGTTAATGATGCCTAGGGCAGTTCGGATTAAAAAGAACAAAGTCAGTTTAAAAAAGACTTCCCGAGTCAAAGAACTGCTTCTTTCATCAAATACTAGGAAAAAAGCAAAATGATTTTTAATGAAAAATGGGGCAGTGGAATCAGCCTTTTACCTAGATTCTGAGACTTCAGTCAAACACAGTGAGGCATTTTCAGTAAAATCTTTGAACTTTTTGGGGAGAAATGTGCTCCATATATTTGGGATATCATCATAAAAAAGAAACTAGTTTTTTATTTTCAAAATTAGATTAATGATCCAGAAAAATACCAAGAGGGCAACCAAAAAATAATGTATGTATATATAGAACAGAGGTGTGTGTGCCACAAAATGATTCGGAGTCAAAACCTAGCATTTGGATAACTTGGGATACACACAATGACGATGGTTAGATGGTCACCATGGTAGTGATTATTTTGACCTTGGTAGCAAGTATACTTCTTCGAATGATTCACTATAACCATCTATACTAGTCTACATGAGCAGCCATGACAAAATACCACCAACTGTGTGGCTTAAGCAACACAAATCCGTTTTGTCATAGTTCTTGAGGCCGTAAAGTCCAAGATCAGAGTTTCTGCAAGATTTGATTTCTTTGTGGCTTGCCAATGGTTGCATCTCACTCTGTCCTCCTGTGGCTCTTCCTATGTGAATTTGCTTGGAGAGAGAGAAAATGAGTTTTAGTCTCTTATCTGTCTGTCTGTCTGTCTGTCTCTCTCTCTTCCTCCCTATCTGTCTCTATCTCTCTGTCTCCCTCTCTTTTCTCTGGGGTTGAACTCCAAGCCTTGTGCATGCTAAGAAACCATTCTATCACTGAGCAACACCCAGCCTTAGTGTCTCTTCTTTATAAGGACTGTGGTCCTGTCTGCTCAGACCCACCTTTTTGACTTCACTTAAAACTTAATCACTACTCGTCTCCAAATACAGCCTGCCATCACAGAAGTTAGGGCTGCAGCATATGATTTTGGGGATACGAACGTTGAGTCTGTAGTACTTATTCCTTCCAGAAAGCTTTTGGGCTTGGCAGGTGTGAGGCTTCTGGCCATACTTGCCTGTCAGTGGGGAAAGCCTTCATCACTTTGGCGATATTCAGTAAACCTGAGAGCAGGCTAGTGTTGTGTTTTCTGTTTTTTAATTATAAATGAGTTAATTGTCTTAGCTAGAGAGCATAGCCAGTAGAAGCGTCTTCATAACAGATTTGCTTGAATTCTCTCAAGATGCAGGGTGGCCAGTGGGAAATTCTCTATTATAAACCATCTAGTTTTGAACATTGGCTATCTACCCAGCAAACCAGGGTTTTGCAAAGGGAACTTTGTACTCTTCAGCTTTACTACCTTTGAACTTTCACCTGGATATGGTTTTTGTTGTTTATTTGCTTGTTCACTTTTGAGGTTGTTTTTGTTTTTGAGGCAAGGTCTTGCTGTATAGTTCAGGCTGGCCTTGAACTTACTTTGTAGCCCAGATGGCCTTGAACTCACAGCAGTCTTCTTGCCTCAGCTTCCCTACAGGCATGTACCACCATGCTGAGCTTGGATATGGTTTTAATGGTTTCTAAATTATTATTCTGGGATTGAAAAAGTTTTCTAACCATAAAACTAATCAGTCACTCCTATTAAACTCAAAGTTACTTGAAGATTCTCAGGTACACAATCTTAGCTTGAAAATTCTAGGATGAATTAACTGTTTTAGAATCAAATGTTCAATTCAGCTATGAGAAAAGTATGCATGTATTTTTGTGCTGTGTATGCTGAACCAGAGCTCATGTGTTGTGTTGGCAGTTGGTACTGGCAGTTTAATAATTTGAGCTAGATAAAGGGAAAGGGCATCCCAAGACAAGAAAGATGATTCTCACAAATGGGAAAGACATCTGGACTGATAAGAAAACAAACTGAAAGAGGAGCTAAAGATAACCAGGAGACACTGCTCATAAATTTGCCTCAGGTTCAGACAGGGGGTCATGCAGCTGGATTATAGGCAGGGTCACTGTGGTGGCCTTGGAATCCATGTCCTGATTTGGAACCTTAGGAAGCCTCCCTCACCACACACCTTGTCGCCAGCCATGAGGAGACTGGAGACTCACAGATGAGAATCATTGCCCAGTGCAGACAGGTATTGTAGGTTATGCACAGTTGATGCAACTCTCAGGTCCTTGAGAAGTAGGCCAGCTGGGTCCCCTGCCTTACCTGTGCTATGTTAGATGGCCTATAAAACTTACCTGGAAGGGCTGAGGATTTAGCTCAGTGGCATAAGCACCTGCCTGGCAAGTGTGAGGTCATGAGTTCCATCTCTGGTACAAAAAAAAAAAAAAAAAAAAAACACCAACCAACCAACCAACCAACAAACAAAAACTTGTGACTGAAAAGTTTTTATCTACATTTCCCTATGATCCCAGGAACAGCAAGTCTTCCTGGAGAGGCTGTTTCGAGTTACAAATTCATTAGGGTGGGAAATACATATTTAAAAATCCCAACCCCAGCAGCTATGAGCCATATACATTTGCCTACCTGTGTGATCCAGGCATTGTAGCTGATTGTGCAAGGATGTGGGCAGCAAAGCATGGAATGTGTGTGTGTCGAGAGGGGAGAGGGAGGAGAAGGCCACGCACCATATTTTACTTTTGCTTTGTTTGGAATCTGGCTTTAAAAGTAAGACTGAACTTCCTTAGGTCTGATGTTATAGAATGAGCCAGTATTATGCAGGGTTGCTGAACAAATTTATATTCAGTTACATGATTTACCTTGAGCATCCCTGGTTCCTTGCCAGCAGATGCCAGAAGCATTATCTCCCCCAGTTGTGAAAACTCAAGTGTCGCTACACATTGAGGATTGTCCCCTGAAAGCATAGTAGTCCCTAGTTGTGAAGCACTGTCCCAGACATGATTTTGTGATGTTGTGATGGGGTTTGCTATTTGCAAAAAGCATGAGCTGGAGATTCAACATTGTTGCCTTTATTTCTTCATTTTTATTGATCCTTTGCTGTATGCCCTGAACTGTGTGCTAGGTGATGGGAATGCATGTTATGTGCCTTAAAGAGAGGAGTCTAGTATGGGAGGAAACTTATACATAAATGACTAATGAGCATGGTGAATGTGATAGACTGAGCATGCTCAGGACTGGGAGAAAAGGATAATGCTCAAGGGTAGGCAGTGCCTGGCCCTGTTTCAGGCAGATGCTGGCAGCATCAAAAAAGCCTTCAAAGATGAGTGGTGGAGGAAGTGAGAACACCAAGTCATCAGAGAAGGTACAACAGGTAAAAGGAAGCCTGAGATATGCCGAGTGTTGGGCAGAGAGTGTTAAGATTCTGGAGAGGTGGACAGGATGGGCTGTGTGCCATTCTGAGAGCTTAGACTTTAGGAGGTGGGAGCCATCCACTGCAGAGTTTCAAGTGAGGGAGTGATGTATTCTTGTTGACACCAGTTGCTTTGGGCAGTACGCAAAGAGTGAGTAAGAAGGTCACAGAATGACATCATGGAAACCATTGAAGAGGCTGAGAGATAGTCAAGTCTTAAACTAAGGCGAAGGTAGCAGGGGGGAATTTGAGAAATATTTCAGAGATCAAACAGTATCTGGCTTAGTGACTCTTGTGATACAAGAAATAAAAAAGAGTAAGGCTCAAGACTGGCCTCCTGCCCTGGGTGTGTGACAAGTGACACCCTATTACATGAGCGTAACCATTGGTATTGTGCTTTCCTACTGACTTCTTATCATCCTGACTTTGTGAATGAGAAAAGGAGCTCAGAAGAGGTTGATTAGCCTGAAGTCACACAGTGGTAAGCAGAGAAACTGGGATCGGAGAAGTGGAGCTATCTGGTTTCCAGCATGTGGTACCACACAGCTTTGGTGGAGTGTGTTGCATCTAACTGGTGGAAATGGGTTTACTCAGGAATTAGACTTGATTACCTTTTGCTTTTAAGCTTGGTGTTTATTGAAGGGAGTTTGGTGTTTTCTATTGAAAATTATACCAATATACTAACATTTTCGTATATTCTGCATGAATAGAAAAATAAATGTCTTACCATATTCCATGCAGACGTCACCCATCCAAGCTTCAGCCTTGGCCCTCGCTTAATAAGGGACAACCTAAGGCCCATCATTTTGCTTCTGTGTTAAAATGTTCACCATGTCTCTTCAGACTCCACCAAGGACACAGTTAAAACAAATACTGGTTAAAGGATTTGGTAATTTATATCCTTAACATTAAATTTTGGACCAAAAAGACTTTCATTCCTATTGTTCTGCCCAAAATTATTAAACGTGACAAAGATCAAGAACGATGATTAAGCAGGAAAAGGGGGAAGAAAATCACTGGACTAAAAGCAGAAATTTATGGATGTTAAGATAAACACAAAGAAATTCCTGTTACTTCTCCCTGGGTTGCTCCTTTAACCTTCTGTTCTCCAAATCTAAACTTCAAAGCTCCTAGAAAAGCCAAGATACAGCAGTGTAGGATTAGTTGCCTAATTTACTTATATTTTGAGGAAGTGTCCCAAAAGGCCGGTTAAGCCTGTCTGACAGCAGTGACAGTTCTCATCGTCGGGAAGTTCAGGAATGATGACGGCCTGTGACCTGTGTCGGCTCTGGAGGCCTCTCAGAACTGCCAGAGGACGTCACTGGTGGTTATCTCTGGGGATCACCTTCCTTCTCACCCGTGACGAGAGAAGGTTCTGGATGTGGAGAGAAGATTCCCAGGCTCCAGTTACCTGTGGCTGCTTACGTCTGTTTCTCCACACAACAATTTAAAATTGTTTCCTTTTGGTTCAGAGTGTGTTCTGCTCATTTAAAGTCATCAAACAGTGAGTGTCCCCGGGGTTTAGGTTCCAATTCTATGGTGCAACAGTGACATCCATTGGCCTGTGTGTTCATGATAGCAAAGCTTTCTTCTCAGCACTGTGAATATTGGGCTTCTTGATACAGAGACACAAAGAGGTCACAGTGTTCCAGGACCAACACATGAGTGCAGCTTGTGCTTGGGGCAGTGCCTGGTACTTGCAGACTGGCCTGGTTCAGTACCCTTCCCAGTAATATGTGTTCTCACATCAGGGCTCCCTGTGTCTGGCCTGGGGTCCCATGGGGACATCGGTCCTCTCTGTGGAGTCCAATACCTACCTTCCTCAGGCAGTGGGAAGGCCATTGGTTTGAATTCAGATATACTGTTGAATGCATGAGCCAGGGGAAATCATTTTACTTCTGAACCTTTTCTATACTGATAAAATGAAGTTGATGGCAATGACTGCTCTGCGGTTACCAATGTTTCCATACATTGTCCAATAAATTCCCTCAATCCCACCACCAGACTTGAGACTAGGAAGCTGACAACCAAATTACAGGTTTTCAAACCACAGGCTTTGGTGACTTCTGTTCCTGCCCTCACCGGGGTTAAGTATTGTTACAGAAACTCTGGCATCATATCTAAAAGAAGGCTGAGGTTCAGGAGATGGAATGCCGAAGGGTGGGTTCTAGGCAGGGCATGAGAGCAAGAAATAAATGACCAGTGTCCTCAGGTAGAAAAACGTTCTTGCCGGGCCCCATCCCACAGAGAACATGATTGGAAACCTCAAAGCTACAGTTACTTACTTTTACCTACCATGAAGCATTAAGAAGGAAGTGTGAATAAGACATCCCACCCCACATCTTTGAAGACCTCTTATTGTCAAGTGAAGTACACAGAGCATGACAGGAACTGTGACTTACAATAGTGTGTTGTTCTGTCAGTCATTCCTGCAGGATGCCATGGGGCACCTCCCAACACCCTGCTGAGTGTGCACGTGTGTGTGTGTGTGTGTGTGTGTATGTGTGCATGTGTGTGTGTTAGGGTCAGAGTCATGGCTAATGCAGGCATCTTTGGCTGGGAAAACAAGCGAATATTCTCAGTTCAACTCAAGCCAGAATATCAAACATTTCTCAGTCTCAAAATCAAACAGATGGCAAAATGGAGAAATCAGACAAATCTCACTGACACAAACACAAAACCAGGATTCAGTGACACACTGTATCATTTCATTGTAAATCTTTTTCTTCTCCTTCTTCCTCCTCCTCCTCTTCCTCATCCTCTTTCTCTTCCTCCTCTCCTTCTTCTTGAAACAAATAGAGAATTTGTAACTGATTTGCAATGTACGTAGCCAAATCCATTACTGACTCACTGGTAAAACTTTTTCAAATCATGGAATTATTAAAAAAAAAAAAGACTCCTCTGAAACAGAATCTCATTCAGATTCCATGCCTGCTTCTCAACTGGGCACGAGCAACACGGCCTGGTCTCAGTGCCCTGTCTTCCTGGGTTGTCTCCTGTTAATGCTTGCTGGAAATGCCTAGGACCTACCCTGCAGCCTTCTCTTCCACCGTAGCGACAGCTTCTCCACCTGAACTTACTGACCCTCACAGGAGGAGATCTGGTGCTCCACTCCCTGTGCACAGGTGGAGTTTTCTAAGGAAGAAGCCAACAGCTGGCCCAGAGTGCTGTGAGGTACATGGGCACATGGCCATGAGTTCTTTACTCTCCCTACCATCTGGCCACCTGGGTGCCTTTTGAAAGAGTGGAGACCACATTTTAAAATATCACTCCTCATTGGTCATTTAGGTTTGGAAACACCTACTGGACAAACTGAGAAGACTGTAACATACAGTTGTTGGCTCTGTTTAGAATCCTAAGACAGATACCGAAGCATAAATGAGTCTAAGGGACCCAGAGACGCTGGTTAAGGAAAAATAGTTGGGGCCTAGAAATGTAGCTTGGTTGGTTTAATCCCCATCAGTGCAAAAAAGAAAAGAATAGGGATGAGTTTATTGTAATTGAAGCAAATTTTCCAAGCCAAACAATTTCAGCTGGCTAAACTGAGTCCTCAAAAGGTAATATTTTGCCAGCTTGAAACTAGTGGTAGACGGAAAGTGCTCATGGGCTCTGCCATGCTCTGGCTTTGGTGTTAAGACTCAGGAGTGTCTGCTTAGTGTGGCCCTGTGTGCCTGAAAGCCACTGGACTGGGGTCCCTGCCTTGGAATAAAAGAATTATTGATCTGATCTTGTAAGCCCCCTTCTTTTGCAAGGTGAACTCCAGAGAAGCTGATTGCCAAGTTACCAAGTCATGACTAGAATCCACATGCTGGTCTATGACTTAAGCAGTGGTCATAATAGCTACAGAGCAGCCAAGGCTCCTAAACCTTGCTTTGTTTTTTGGCCAGTTGGTTGCTTTTAAGATAGAGTCTTACTACATTGCCCAGGGTGTTCTCAAACTCTTGGGCTCAAGCACTTCTCTTGCCTCAGCTGCCCAAGTAGCGGGGATTACAGGGATACTCCATCATATTCAGCTCAAAAATTCACTTATTTTTTTCTGGCCCTGGAGATCAAACTCAGGGCTTTGTGTATGTTAGGCACTTGCTCTACTTCTGGATTGCACTCCCAGCTCTGCTTGTTGTTTTTAATTGAATTTCTGGTATTTATATAAAAACCGCTGCTTTCCATCTTTGTTCTGAGAAGTTGGGAATACCCACATTCCAAAAGGCAATGATAGGGTTGGAGGGGGTCTCTGGGAAGGACAAAGGCACTTTAGGGGACCATATCCCTCCTGACTATCTTCCTCTACTTCTTTTTTCTGATTCTATAGGAACCTGAGTCACGACACCTGCCTCACCCCAAGCTGTAGCTTTGGTACACCTTGTCTGACTATTCAAACAATTTCTTATCTGGCCAATACATACCAAGTGTGTTTGGCTCTCAGCTCTTGACAGTTGGAGATAATAAGCCAGATTTTCAAAGAGAATGAGCTACTTCCTGGCATTAAGCCTGGCTTTGTTGGAAGAAAGAACACTAACTTCGTAGGACTGTAGCAAGGTGCCACATGGGATTCTTGTGGCTGTCAGCATTCATGTCATTTTAGAAAGTGCTCCTTTTTTCCTGGGTTTGTTTACACATCAGAAAATTCTTTAAGGAAAGAAAGCTTTTGGTACCTGTGAAGTTTAAGAGTTTATTTAGAAAAGTGGTTTCTCATCTAAAGACCTTGTTAAACCACTTCTCTTTGGAAGAAACTGTATAGCTCCATGAAATATATATAGTTGGTCATAAATGAATAATTTTGGGGAGTTTATATAGCCAGAATTCATTGCTAACTGATGGTTGTGAGTCTCAAATCAGAGAATCTGATTCTTTTAGCTGTGCATGACAAGCATCCAGGGAGCTTTAAAAAAATGATGCTAAAGTGCTAAAGAGAAGGATGGAGCCCAAAATCCACCCCACCCCCAGGATTATAACTCAGTTGGTTTGGAGTTGGTCCTAGGTCTATAGGTTTTTTGCTTTTGTTGTTCTGTTTATTGTAAAAATCATGTAACATTACATTTCGCATCTTAATTCACTTTAAGTGTATATTTCAGTAATGCTAAGTACATTCATGTTGTTGTGCCTTATGAATGGATCTCTAGAAATTTTTCACCTTCCAAAACTGAAGCTCTCTATATATTTAAAAACAACTCCATTTCCTCTGCCCACAGACTCTGGATTTAAGGGCTTCCCAAATGAGCTCCCAACTATTCCTTGGAAAAGTTACCACTGGGGATTTATCTCAGTGGTATAAGCACCTGTTTGGCAAGCACAAGGTCATGAGTTCGATGCCCAGAACCAGAAAGGTTTCCTACCCCCAAAGAGCCTCTTGGCTTTGTACAGTTCTTACCTGGGTTCACATAGCTGCCAATACCACCAAATAGAGGGGATGAGAGTATTGTCTATATAAGGTCCCAAGACCTTCTGTGTCCTTGATTAATAATTATCCCTGCCTTTGGCCTCAAATAGTGGAGCCCCTTCCACTTGGCAGCAGCTTGGCATGCAGTGTTGCTTGGCTGGTGCCCAGCAATCTTTGATCTACTATCTCACTGCCATTGATAGCCTATGTTTAACTTCTCCACCCACCCTCCATACCAGTTGAGGGTGGGGCATTGGGAAAGTGCACCAGGAAGCAATGGCATTTCCAGAGCTCCCTGCCCATTGAGAGAACCAGCCCAGAGGAGAGAAGGTGCTAGAAGGTCCTGGTCCATGTGGCTTTCCTGACCTGGCAGCAGTGAAACCTACAGGCTTGCCTGAAGTGCTGCTTTTTGTTACATCTCCCACAACAATTAATCCAGTGTTTTCTTATGTTTTATGGCTATTGAAGTTGGCCTATTTTATTATCTTAATTCCTGGCATGTCTCATTAGTCTCTCTTGAACCTAAGAGAACAGATAGGTTGCCCTGTTCTGGTATTTTCCACAAGCTGCCTACTTTGTCCATTTACAGAAAGCAGCAATTTTTTTTTTTAAAGAAACGGATACAAGTTGAAGCTTGGACCATCCTTGTGTCCACTGTTTGTAACACACAATTCAAAACCTCCCCTACCCTTCACTGGGGTTGTGTCTAATCTTTCCTTCTGCCACCAGGTGTGACATCCTGACCCCTATCATAGCTTCATTCCCAGATAAGCGCTGCCCTGGTGAATTCTGCTGTATCAGTGCTGACCTGCATGACCTAGAGTATTACAGAGAGCTTGTGGGACCTTGGGAAATTCCAGCTGGACACTGTTACCACAACACCAAACAGGACTGGGTCACTTGCAGGACCCTGTGGATGACAGGGGAAAGAGAGAATTTTATGAGGCAAGTTTTGAGCTGGAGTATTCATTGATTTAAGGCAATATCTTTAAAGTCTTTAGAGAAAAAGAAGTGCAATTTTCTATATTCTAGAGTTTAAGGAAAGTCTGTGGTGCCCAGTGTTTCTAAAAGCTGGAGAAAGTTCTGACTCAGTGTAACTGGAGATTTGCAATTTCAGTTTTGGGCTAGTCATGTGGGTACCTGTTACTCAGATACCTCATGTATTTTGGCTTGGCTGAGTTGAAATATAAGAAAGATCTAGCAGACAGTATATCTTTTAATTTCTCCAAGGGAAATACTGAGCAAGTAGGGATTTGAAAAGAGATTTGCACACGTCATTCACAATAGCCAAAAGGTGGAGCCAACCCAAGTGTCTATTGATAGATAAGTAGATAGACAAAATGTGGTATTTACATACAATGGCCTGTTATTCAATCTTAAGGAAGACTGAAATCCACTTACAGGCTACAACATGGATGAAGCTTGAGGACATTATGCTAAATGAAGGAGGCTAGTTACACAAGGATAGATGCTGTGTGATTGCACATACACAAGGCACCTAGGGTGATCATATTCATAGAAAAAGAAAGTATGATGGTTGCTGGCAGGGGCTAGGAGTGGAGAAATTAGATAATTATTTAATGGGTACAGCGTTTTAGTTTTGCAAGATAAAAGTTCTATGAGTGAATGGTAGTACTTTTAACTCAACATTGTACGTATACTTAATGCCACTGGACACTAGGCTTACAAGTGGTTAGGACGGTACATTTTACCCTACTGTACTTTGCACAGTTTAAAAAATGAAGCACTGAGCAAACAGAGGGTCTGACTATAATTGCTTTACAAACTGAAATGAGCATTTGAAATGATGTTGTATGGATTTATTCTTTGATCAGATTTATACCGAGAAAAGCCCATGTCACAGAGAATTGCTTTTTATGATAATTGAAAAATAAATGTTACACATGGAACAAGCTGCACAAAAATGGGCCTGTGTGAGACACTTTAAGGAAACTAAGCTAAGGTTCCAAATCCACAGGTGCTCCTGCCATCTGTGAAAACCAACACCAGGTCTTCCAGGTACCTTGCCCACAACTGAGGTCACCTCTCTCATCAGACTTTCTCCTCTACTTGTCCCATTTATCGATGCTTTGGGTATCATTGCTTGCCCTGTTGCTCAAGCCTGATGTCTGAGCATCTTCCCTGGTTCTTCCATCTCCCACATCTTATCAAAATTAACAAGGCCTCTCTCTGTCACAACCCTCGGACTTTTACATGAGGGTCCAAAGCAGCACCTTTCACAATACACAAAGGTGAGGACAACCCAGATATCTACCAGGTGGTAAATGGATGTGTATCGGTACAGTGCAATGCAATAAAAAGAATGAACTACCAGTACCTGAGAAAACATGAGTTAATCTCAAGAATGTGCTTCCTAAAGAAGGCCAGACACAAAATTACATATCTTATTTTCATATTTATTTGAAGTATCTATAAAAGGCAAATCTGTAGAGACTTAAAGGAGATCCATGAGAGTCTGAGCCTTGGGGGGAACAGAGGGACAATGAGGTGCTTTTGGTGATGATGAAAATCTCCTAAAGTAAGTGTGTAAACCTCAAAATTCACTTAACGATAATTGAATTGCACACTTAAAAATGAGCATTTTATTTGGAAAATAACAGACTTTCATATGACTTATACTTACGGAAAGGAGGAAAGGGAATTAAAAAACATCATGACTGTGGAAATCAAAAAAGAGGTTTTAGAGAAGGTCTTTATATTAACAATACCTTTCACTTTACTTCTAAAGATTCTCCTCATTGGTACCACTATTAATCTTCTCAGGCATTACCCAAGATTAGCTTTTTTTTTCCCTTTTCTTTTTACACTGAGGATTGAATCCAGGCAGCACTGAGCTACATCCCCAGCCCTTTGTATTTTCTTGAGACAGTGTTTTGCTAAACTTGTGGTCCTTATGCCTGAGCCGTCAGAGTAGCCGGAATTACAGGTATGTACCACGGTGCCCAGCTGGGCTTAGCTGATTTGATTGTTCAACAATTATTTGAGTTACTGCTGTGTGCGAGATACTGTCCTACATGCTTGAATCTCAATAAGGCCTGCCGAGCTCCCTGGCCTGATGGAGCCTGCATTCTCCCATGAGGACGCTGTCACCTCTAGGGTACTCTTCTGTGGTTGCATCCTAACTGCTCTCTCAACCTCTAGCCCTGTTTTTCTCTAAAACTAATGTGATCCTTCTAAAATGTAAATATGATCCAATTCTTCTGCTAAAAAACACTTCCAGTGGCTTCCATTTGCTTCTGGAAAAACTTCAGACTACTTGATTCTTGCACATGTCTTCCCTTTCCTGCATCCCACAGCTCTCTCTCTTCCATCCTTTTTGTCGGCCTCACTCCCACTTAGTCTTGGGATCTCAGTATAGAGTCCTTGGTAATTCCTCACTTCCAGTTAGAAGGCTCCAGCCTGCTCTGTAGATTCTGATTATTATACAGTGCCTTGGCATAATAGGTGCTCAATTAAGTATGGCTGTTGAATGAACACCAGGAAAGACTAACTCTGTCATTCCAGAGAAAAATAGATGTATCTGGCATTGACTTTTGTTACTTACATGATGCCAGGTCCTCCTCCCTTAAAGGATAGAGTCACTCAGAGTTAGGAAGCAGGAGCTGAGTGTACTATTTGTGTGAAGGCCACAGTGGGAAAGACAAGTTTCTCTAAAAAAGGAACATGGCAAAATGGCAAAACCTTCTAGTTTAATTCCATTAGTGGATTAATGATAAATTGAAATATTTATATAATATCTAAAGCTCATTTGACTGAGAGAAACTAATGCATTTATTTATTTATTTATTTAATTTTTTGAGACAGTCTCACTCTACAGTTCAGACTGGCCTTGAACTCACTATGTAGCCCAGACTAGACTCACAATTGCAGTGATTCTCCTGTCTCTTCTTCCCAAGTGCTGGGATACATGCGTGCACCATCACATTCAGCTACTAATGAATTTTTAAAGAGAAACTTTAAAAAAAAATTTATCCCTATAGTTGATAGAGAATATATTGCCTCAAATGTTTTGATCAAATTCTTTTTACTGGGCATCATTCTGTTCAAATCAGGGACAACAAAGTAAAGAAAGAAGAGAAATTGTGGGGCTAGGAGTATAGCTCCATGCTGGAGTGCTTGACTGTGAGGTCTTGGGTTTGATTCTCAGCACTGCCAAATTGATAATTAGCTATAAAATTAATTTTAAAAAGGATGCACTGCTCCTTCTACACATACCCCAGTGGGTTTTATTAGGGACAGAGACCGAACTGTGTGAAATTTTCTACTTGAATATTGATTTACTTCCCAAAGAAAATGTACTTTTATTATTGCTTATTTTATTTTTTAAAGTATATATATAGTATTAATTTGTTGAGAAAATATCATTTGCCTTAAGAGGAGTCTGTCTCATTGCCTCATTTAAAAAAAAAAGACCCTCTCCAAGTTTGCAAAACTAAAGAATTAAAACATTTGCTCTTTGTCACTTTGATCAACAAATACCCCATTTCCAAAACATAAAAATGCCAAGTGATGTCATATTTTTAAAAAAATATTCCTTTTGCAGATTAAATAAGTTGATAAAAATAGCTTAGCCCCCCCACCTGGATAAGAAAGGAAATAATGGGATGTGGGTGGGTGAAAGAAATGGAATTGGGTTTTCTAAGCTTCCCATGTTGCCTTTTGGCATTTCTGTCCCCAGCTCTTCCGTCTATGGCTCCTTGGGTCTCCCCCAGGCTTCTGTATTGCTGTCATGTAGTAGGGGTATAATATAGTCAGTTATCTCCCTTCAAAGCTTCATTTGCCATTACCCATTACCATGTATAATTATTAAAATACCCTGTAGGCCAATAAGGACTTTCCTTGGGTGATCAACCATAGTTCTTCTTTCTGCTTCTGTAAACTTGTCTTTCTTTTTTTCCCCCTTCATTTTGTGCACATAAACAGTAAAAATACCTAAGTATAACTGCTAGGCAGCCTGCTCCGAAGAAAGATAGTGTGGGTTGGGGAGTGCACTGGGCTAGAAATAGCAACCAAATAGTAGCATGTTTTCTTCATGTTGACTTTAGCTATTTCCTTTTTGTTCCTTGCATTTTTTTTTTTACTACTTTTTAAATTTAAAAATGTTTTAATTGTAGTAAAAAACAACATAGAACGTATCACCTTCACCATTTTTACCTGTGCAGTTCAGTAGTGTTAGGTACATGCACAGTGCTGTAAAACAGACCAGAGCTTTTCCATCTCGCAGAAGTGAAATTCTACACCATGGCATAGCTGCCACTGCCCCATATTTATTGCTGCTTAAAAATGAAAAAGATGGACTTCTCCGATTCTATATAATGTCCTCAATGTGTTGTATGTTACAAAGTCAAAGGTTTTTAGCTTTCTATTTTTTTTTAAACGTAAGGGAAGAAGAGATATATGTTTTTCACAGTGATTACTTGCTATATTTCTCAGGGTTATTTATCGTTTCTTGCCTCTTATATATTTTAAGATGGGTGATGGAGGAAGTAGTTCATGCCCTCCAAATTTTAGCAGCCTCTCTGACTCTCCCCATAACCGGGGTTCGAGGGTGCCTATCCTATGACTGTGTGGAAGCAGACCCGTTCTGCTCATCAGGAGCACAGGACAAGTTTCTAGAAGCCTGTTCCCCCTCCATCTGCCAAGCCCCCATGCCCCACTGTCCAGCAGCCTGGATGTCCCACTCCTTGTTCTCATAGTTCACACCAGCTGCCGGGGCCTGCTTGGGTTGGCTCCAGTCTTCTGAAGTCTGACAGTTAAGTTAATAAGAAAACCAGGATGTAAATCACCAGCCCAGACAGTTTTCTCTGGGGAAACTTCTAAGTCCTGTCAGGTCTTTTCATTCCTCCACTTGGGAAAGAGACCAGTGCTCACTTCAGACACAAATATGAACATAGACCAGAGGTAAACAGGGTGGGTGTGGGTGGGGGAAGGGAAGCCAAAAGCCAGGTGTTTGGCACAGGCCAAGTCCTATCCATTTTATGAAGAGTAGGGATAACATGCTGGGTTTTTTTTAAGTCAAATTCTTAATCTGGGAGCTTCACTTTTGGGAAGGGTTCTTTCTCCCTTGATGATCAGTAATATGGAATGATCTCTCTTTTAAAGCATTGTTTTGTGAACTTGGTAGTTTCAAAACCCAGGTGGGATGCTTAGTGTTGGTTCCTTCTTTATTATGTATTTTATTAGCCACCACCGATACCCAGTAAGAAAGAAAGATGTGGTCTTAAACTGTAACAACTTTACTGTCTGGTTGTCCAAACCCAGAAGTGTGTTATCACAGTAGAGCAGGCTGACTGCTGGGCAGCCTGAGGAACAAAGTCAGGGCCCTAAAGCTTTTAAGCGAGTTAAACAAGAATATAAAGACAAGCCCTCAGCAGAATGCCTGGGACACTGCTCAAAAAATGGAAGTAGTTCACAATAACATGAATACTAATAGCATCATCCAGATGGATTCTTCCCAAGGGAAGAGCTAATTGTGAGGACAGAGCATAAATATGCGTCCAGTAGATTAGGATAAGCACCAGAAATGTAGTTTGTAAATGTAGGGGGAATGTTTAAAGGAATTGAGGAACAATCCTGAAATGAATTCAACTTGCATAAACAAAGGGGACAAGGAGGACAACGCAGACTTGTAGAAAGGAGAGGATGGTCCCCTGCCTAACAGTGTGGAGATCTTAATCCAACCACATCCATACGTTCTCTGCAGTGTGGGGTCCCAGATGAGGAGCAAAGGTACTGCTGGATCAAGAGGGGAGACTTCTATTTAATGGTACCTGCAGCTTTACTAAAGATAAAATAGGGAAGGGCTCTGCAGGTGATTGAAGGATGTGGTTTTGAACCCTCAGCAGAGAGGGAATATTCCCTCACTGAGAGGGAATACGTGCTACAGGTCCAAGGAGGTCTATAGGCATTGCCACAGTAGAGACTGGGGGCAGGGAAAGACTGAAACTCAACAAAAGAAAACGCAAGTCAGGTGTCCAAGAGGGAAGCCGGGACATGCTTGCAAAATGGTAATTGCTCCACTCACTAAAGGTTCTTTGAAAACTTCTGCCTTTATAGTTGTGCCAGTTAGGAGAGAATCAGGTAAATTTAAATGTTCTTTATAAGAGAAAGTCTTTGCCTAGAGAGAATAGATATCTAACTGTCCTAATAAAACAATCTAACCTGAAATGTTCCTTGCTGATCCAGGTGGCAGCTTTGGAGTTGGATCCTTTTGATTCTTTGATTTTGAGTCATTCTGTGCCCCTGTCACTGGTGGACCTTGGCAAGTTACTTAAAAGCTGAGCTTTGCTTTCTTTTCTATAAAACCAGACTGATAATAGCTACCTTGAAGTATTATGGTTGGAATGAGGAATAGAGTCTATAAAGCCAGAGGCATGGTGTATGGCTAATATCAGGAACGAATAAATAGTGGCTATTAATTACTGTGACTTCCGGACTACAGCTCGGCTTTCTGGGCAAGTCCATGTTTGTTGTTTCCACCATGAAGCAATGACAACCAGCAGCCTACGGGATCTGCTCAGGGTTCTGTTATCTTCTTGCCTTTGGCCAAGACAAGCACAATTTGGATGCCTCCCAAAAGCACTGATTGTAAGAACTTTAAAAGTACATTTTCTTCCACATCTTATCTTCTGGTTCCTAGGCAAGAACACTGAAGTATGTGGAATAACAATGACATCCGGCTCGGAGTAGTACAGTTTCCTGGACACCTACTGGGAGAATGTTGTGCCTGAAACAAATAAACTGGAAAGTAAAGATAGATTTTTTCCTCCTTGTGGAATCTATATGTGAAAGTATAAAATAAAACTTGTGATTTGAGGCAAGCAGAAGAGAACTTAGAAAATTACTCTGGAAAGAGTCACCATGATGGTTGGTGGCTAAAATTGTTTTTAGAACCACATTGTTTACAGGTATTTAAAGAACAAAGGGAGGTGATTTTGCTTCTATAAGACAGCAATGTAAGTAGACTGCCAAAAAAAGTCAACAGGAGTTATGTTTAATTCTTCTGTTTCTCTTTTAAATGCCAAAGAAGCCAGTATTGCAAGACCAATGAAGCTGCCAACTGACTGGTGGAAAATTTTTATTTTCAAACAAAATATTAAGATTTACAGATGAAGATAAGGAGAATTTTTTAAAAAACTTAGAGCACCAAATAAGGTTTAGCTCCTTTGAAAAATATGTACACATTCAATACCCTATTGTCTGAACCTCAGTAGCAATAAATCATTGAACTTTTCTGTGCTTCAAAAGTCCTTAATAGTTTTACCTCATCAACTTTGTTTTTACCTCTAAAAGTAATTGTTCCTTGGGCCCTTGGATTGTTCTTAAAGCAATAATCATGGTAATGCTGATGATATTTAAATACTTAAATTATTTATATTTTCAAGACTTCATACAGAGTCTTAAGGAAGAAAAACCCTGGTTGGTAGGGTAGGTATCTTGTTGCTATAAAGAAAATTAATTTGAGATCTCTTTCAAAAGACCTTAAGTTCTGTCACAATGCAAAAACCTAAAATACCAAATCAATGAGCAAGTTTTTTTAAAAAAATAATGTTGGTTTTGTTGTTGTTGTTTGCATTGCTATAAAGTAGTCATTGTTGGTATCTGTTATGAGTCAGGCAGGGAAGCGGTGAGTCATAGGTTCTAAGCAGTGGAAAAACATGATCCTTCTACTTACTAAGATAGATTTCCATCTGCCATTTTTTCTTTTGCACACAGTTTGTAAGTTTCACCTGTCTCCTTTTCCAATTCTTCTCTCTCCTTATTTATCAGGATTCAGAGGCTTCAAAGCTACCCTGCCTACCCTGCAGGCAAGACAGTGTCTTCTACTCCAGGTCTACTCTTGGTCTGGGCTTTCTTACATTTTATCTCTCATCTCTTGCCCTGTCTTTCTGGTTGTCTGCTGCCCAGTCACCAGGCAGGTTCTTAAATAGGGAAGTAGAACAGTTGGTACTCTGTGTCCCCAGAATCAACCAGCCACAGCTCAGAAGTTAGGCCTGTGACATTGAGTCTGGAATGATCACGTACAGACTTTTCTTCTTGTCATTGTTCCCGAAACAATACAACATACTAGCTATTTACATAATTTACATAGTATTTCCATCATATTAAGTATTCTAAATAATCTTGAGATGACTCAAAATTTATGGGGGGTGGTGAGTAGGTTATGTGCAAATGCAGTGTCACTTTATGGGCATCTGTGGATTCCGGCATCTGCAGGTGCAGGCAAGATCCTAGAACCAAACTTCATGACTATATGCTGAGGATAGGAATTGCACTAATTCTATGTTTAAATCGATTATGCTTCTTTTTGCTTACACTTCCCTCAAATTGTTATCTTCATCTATGTTTTCAAAAACGTGAATATTTTTCTGGGGGAAAAAAGAGATTTGTAGCTTCCATCAGAACATAGGACATTATGTCCCAGAAAAGATTTTAACTCTCAGATCTTCAATTAAAATCCTCGCTTGCCTCAACAGGAGAGCGCCTGCGCCAGCACTGCTTGCGTCCTAGGTGATGTCCTGCTCCATCCTGCCTGCCCTTGTGCACTTTGTCTTCACACTGCCCTGTACATTCCTGCTGGAGACAAGGACAAACCAAGATTTGAGTGCCCTCCAGTTGAACCTATGTTGTTAAGGACCTGTCACTGCGGGGTTTTACCTTTCAGGATCCTGGGCTGGCAGCACTCACTGTCACCTAGACCACAGGCCTTTTTCAAAGAGCCAGTGCCCTTCACATACTGTGCACACGTCTCCTTCTTCCGGAAGGCTGCTGCCTTTGATGGGAGGTGGCAGCTGCTGGTCATTCATATTAGCCCTTTTGAGAGCTTCAAAGTTGAAAAGGAAAAACATTTTCCTGTCATCGCTACCACAATCGGCTTCAGGCTGGTGAGGTCACGTTGTATGAACTGGACTTCGACTTTTGCCTTTTACAAGTGATTTTTCAAAGTGGATTTTTTTGCCCTGAAACTTGGCTTGGTGACAGAAACTTAAATGGCTACCTGGAATGGAGGACTTGACAATAATTTGATAATCCCTATTCACCTCTATGCAAATTTAGCATTCACTTTATGTCAGGCACTGTTCTAAATGCCTCATGTGAAGTATTAGATCTAAAGCTCCAGCATCTCTCTGATGCACTTTCAGTTTTTACTCCCCCTTCACAGATGTCACATATTCAGTGCCACAGCCAGGACTCACTGTACTGCTTCCCAAGCCTGTACTCAGAGCCCTGACACACCGCTGCCACGGAAGCTGGAGCCCACGTTCTCATCTGGACTCATGGTGTAGCTCAGGAGCCTGGGACCTCCCATCCCCCTTATCCTCTGCCTGCAGTACTGAGACTTCCTCACTGTGCAGAACTGATTGTGACACAGGTGTAAACGTCTCAGTGATTCTTTGCCTATGAGATAAAGTCTGAATTCTGAAAGTGGCCTTAAAGGCCATCCTCTTCCATCATCTGCTTCTCTATGCACCTCCGTTGCCACCCAGGAGCACCCTAGAAGTGGTACCTGCAGTAACCAATTGCCCTATGCTATTTGATACTTTGGAATCTGTGATGTTTCTTCTCTGAACTCCTCCTCCCTTGCCCTTGCACCTCCTTCAGGAGTGCTGTCAAACATTGCCAGCACATCTTTTCTGACACAGACATCCCCTCCTCCGCTTGCTACCAGGATGTAGAACTATTCATCTAAATCATCATTGCTTCCATTTTTGAGCTCTCATGCACCAGGCAGAACTGAGCACTGTGCATATTTCCTGGGTCACACCCTGAGCCACAGGCACAATTATGGGAGAAATGTAATCATTTCTCCTTTTTAAAAAAACTAATCTTAATTTCTATCTGAAGGCCTCATTCAGTGAGGAAACAAACTTGTGCAGCTCAAGGTCTCCTCTAGCTCCTAGGGTTGCAAGTGAGCTTGAAGGGGCTTGGACAGAGTCCAGAGTGGGGAGTGTGTGTGTGTGTGTGTGTGTGTGTGTGTGTTAGTGGGGGCAGGTGAGGTTGCACCTTTGGTTTCCATGTTGCCATCTCCTCACGCAAATGTTTGGTTGGTGTCTGGTCACTCCCAGCTGGCATGGTGGCACCTCTTGCCCTCTTGGCTCTAGCAGACACATTGTGCTCTCCTGAGCCACCCTGGGTGGGAGGACTGCTGGAAAGCACGAGGCTCTCCCCAGCCCAGGTGCACTGTGCAGACACTGGTTTGACTCTCAGACCATGCTTTTTAGACTCTTGCTGGGTTAAGCCTGCCTGCCCCCCATCTCAAGCCTTTGTGAAACCCTCACCCAGGACTCAGCATTGTTCCAAGCTCCTAAAGCCCCTTCTTCTCCCTCAGACTCTTCTTGCCCTTCACTTTAGTCATTCGAAATGATAATGGCTTTGGGTAGAAAGACTGTCTCAAATTGAATATCCGCCATCTTCCTCCTGGAGCTGATCTCCTGATGAGTGCTCAGTCCTGATGAGTCATCCCTTCCTGATCAGTGAATGGTACCAGCAGGGGAAAAGACGAAGCTCTCAGGAAGGGAGTGGAAGGAATAAGAGTAGCCAGTGTCTTACTACCACCTCCCTCAAATGCACGCACACCCAATGATTATCCAATATGATCTCCTTAATAACCACCTATGGGAGGCATAACTGTGCTTATTTTACAGAGGAAGAACTGAGGTATAGTGAGATCAATCTGCCTTACCCTCAGCTGGCAAGCTGCTGAATCTAGGGCACTCTCTTCACTGTCCCACTTCTGTGAAGATCTGAATTACTGCTAAACTGAGCTCCCTCGTGGTAGGGTAGCACCTTAGTGCCTGGCACACAGCAAGTGTGTGATAGTTTGGTAGTTGAATTGAACTGGGTCAGGGAGATAGAAAGGAAGATAAGGAAGAGAGAAATAATGAATGGGAAAATTCCCTTCTTTTAATCCTGTCTGAAACTTGTATTCTGTCACCTCTAACTGAAATTGAAGGTTTGATGGTATTATTTAAATAGCACCTAAAACTGCACTTTGGAATCTGAACTAATCTTAATTACCTTTTTCTGTCAAATACCTTTAGGCATAGACATCAGTTCTTGTGTCCAGAAAAGGGTAGAAAGTGGCTGGTGAGTGTGAGGTGCATATAGGAGCAGGGGCCTTGCTCCTGGCGATTCCTGTCAGTGCAGTCCTAGTTGGCTTTTGTTTACTTTCTAGGCATTGTCATCCAAGACACGGGTAGTATATAAATTGGAAAAGTTGTGGAATTCCACAGTTTGCTATTAAATTTTTGCTTAAAATCACATCTTACCACATTGCATAAACAGCTCTGATGATACATATCTTTTAGGCTATGAGCATAGGAGAAGGGTAAAGGTCTTAGGTTGTGACACACCCAAGTTACAATCAAGGCAGGTTTACTGAACTATTTTTTTCTTTTACAAACATCTATCTACATATATTTTATTTTTAAGTTTTTTTATTTGACATTGTAATAGATGCTATAATACAATATAAGTAAAATGCTAAAGTTAATCATTTCCCTGATAAACCTCTCCCAAGCAACGGATATTAACAGCCTGGTGTGCATTCTTCCTTTTTCACTTGATGGATGTCGTCAAATACATATTTACATTACAGCTGGATTTTCCTTGTTGTGTGTTTATCTCAGAACTCCTTTTTACTCTGTAGCTAGAATCCCTCATTTTTTCCCCTTCATTCTTCCTTCCTCTTCTGTCTCATGTTTCTCTCTCTTGTCTATTTTTCATTGTCCATTTTTTCCCTCTTTCTTCCATGTTAGCCTTGGAGTACCAGAAAGTGAATTCATCTTCAAGGCATGCCAGTTCTGTCTGTTTCAAATTGTTGGCTTTGTTCTTGGATTATTTTATATCCTAGCATAAGAAAGCAAGACAGAAAAGATAGAAAGTAAAATATTCAATTAATCAAAGTTAATTTATTTAGCTAAACTATTTCAGAAATCAGTACTTTCTAAGTCATTGAAGAAAAAAGGTTTTTTCTTGTAAAAGGAATCAAACATTGAGATTTTATTTTTTTTTGTTTTTGTTTTTTGTTTGCTTATTTTGGAAGCAGGGTCTCACTTTGTAGTTCAGGTTGCCCTCAAACTCAGTGTGTAGCCAGGCTGGCCTTAGAATTGCAGTGATCCACCTGCTTCAGCCTTTGAGTGATAGAATTACAGGCATGTGCAATTTAGCTTAATATTTTAAAGTAATAGATTATAAAACTATACTACTACAATATACAAAAAAAGGTTAACTCGTATAAAGTTGTTACATGTAGTCTCTTTAAACATACAGTTAAGTGTATTAGCCTAATTAAAATTTTTTTAAAATTAATTTATTTGTTGGTGGTACTAGGGTTTGAACCCAGGCCTTCACATTGTGCTACACTGCTAGTCCTTTCGAAATATTTTTAAACTTTGAGACAAGGTCTCACTAAGTCACCAAGTTACCAAGTTGTCCAGGCTAGGCTCCAACTTGTGATCATTCTGCCTCAGCCTCCTTAGGTATTAGTATTATACATGTAGCTTCTACTAGCCTAATTAAAATGAAATAATGCCAAAAAATAAGTGTTGAATCTAGAATTTAGAGATGTATGCTAGAAATCCAAAATTTCTAGAGCTTTTTGTTTGAGAAAGATACTCATTCTTACATGTTTCTCCTTACTAATAAGAACTTAATTGTAGTACAATGTATATAATTGTATATGATTGTCACATATTTGTAAGAGTCACACCATCCTGAATTAAATTAGATCCTCAAATAACGTGCTGTAATGTGAGGTGATTTTAATTTATTTAATTTATTTTTATTTTTATTTTTATTTTTATTTTTATTTTTATTTTTGGTACTGGGAATTGTACTCAGAACCTTGCACTTGCCAGACAGGTGCTGTGCTGCTGAGCTATATCCCCAGCTAGTTTAAATATTTTTAAAAGGTTGTCATTTTTCCCTCATGCTGAAATTTGGGTTTGCATAGAAAGGGAGGAAAGCCACATACCCTGTGGGTGCACAGAGGTCCTGTTTTTGAGCCCCAACCCCTCTCCTGCCAGTCCCTGCTCTGGTATCTCTTTGGTATTTACTCCCATGGAGAGCTGTACCAGCCTCTCTGATCTTTTTCAAACTCTAGCATCTAGGGGGCTTTGTAGAATGGAGGAAGCAAAAAAATGTCGCTTTAAAAGTGTAAGTTTTAACAATATATGAATTATATCTCGGATGTTAAGAATCATGACTTTAAATAAAAGCAAAAATCGAAATGTCAGGTTCTAGACTGGCTATAAATGCCCGAAAAGCAGGCTGTATTATTTCTTCATATTTGTTACTTCTTTACAAAAGAATATGAATATGAAAAGAATATGAATATATTCTTCATAATATTTTCATAAAGTTTTGTTTCTTCACCATTTTTTTCATTAATTAAAAAAAAGCCTTTGAAGCCACAATCAGTGAGCACACACCTGCATTTTTAGCTACTTAGGTGGTTGAAGCAGGAAGATTGCAAATTTGGGGCCAGCTGGTACTACATAGCAAGGCCCTGTTTACAAAGTAAAACAAACAACTGGATTTTAGAGTGATGCGTCACCTCAAAAGCAGTTTTACTATAGGAACTAAAGGTCAGGATGACTTCATGGAGAATATCCCTAGTGAGTGGACTGGATTTGTGCATATGCACACTGGACACGTGTTGGTACTTTGAGGTCCTTTATTAGTTGTGCTTGGTGAAAACAGGGACAACCATTTCTCAGGAGAATTGAGGCACCAGGTCCAGGAACCTGCTCTCCGTCATGCAGAGACAATGGCATCATTTCATAGTGCTGTTGAGATTTCATTTCCCGTCTCACCTTTGATCCCCTGAGACAGCTTGCTTTCCTTCCATCTAAAAATATCTGGCACCTCCAAATTGCAGATACAAGTAAAATTGTTCCTCCAAAACTTCTAGCCCAAGGACCTCTGGTCACAGGCATGGATTTCACATGTTCAATACAGGCTGTGGAAAAGGTAAGACTTGGGTACCAGGTGTTTTTAATCAGTTTCAAGCAGCAATCCCTAAGGTATAAAAGACTCTGTTCCACCCTTAAGAGATTTCGTCTGGTCCTGAGCACTCAGGAAAGGGGACAAAGCAACAGTAGGAGAGGCCGCCTTGGCCTTCTGCTGCTGAGCTCCCAGCTACATCCTCCAACCAGCTTTTATTTCCCAAATCCTGTAGTGGCAGAGACAATACTGCCTCACACACTGCAAGGGTTAATGCTCCTCTGGAGCCTCAGTTCTGGACAATACCAGCCTCCTCCTACACTGGGTTGCCATAGAACACTGGGATACCATACAGGAGACACCCAGAGACAGTGTGACAGGTGTGTATGTGCTTCCCATAACACATTTAAAGCAAAATGCAACTTGAAGGTGGGATGGTAGCTCCAGGGAGGGGTCGGGGCACTGTCAGAGAAGATTTCAGTAAAGAGCTGTGTGGCTGCCAGCTCCTGCAGGGCACCAGGATGTAACCAAGAGCACAACCAAGAACTGGCATCAGTTCTGCAGGCTGTAACCCGGGTACCCAGTTCCTGCCCACTTAGGGGACCTCTGTGGCTACATGCTTATTTATTACCTTAAATTTAGAACTCAAAAATTTAACCAGGATTCTGCTTGAGTAAAAAATGAAGGCAATTTCAACCCTTACTGTAACTGCAGTCTCTGGAAATGACATGTGAACGCAATTAAAAGGGGTACTGTCACACGGGATGGGGGGGAATCCTACATGCTTTGAAAGAGGCAGAAAAAAAAACCTTTGAAGAAAGATGAAACTGAAAGGAACGCGGGTCCTTCCATTCGATTATTACCAGGCACCGGTATCACAAATGCAAATGTATATACTGCCTAAACCCCAAAGTTTGCAAAGCTGAGTCAAAAAGTCTCCAGGACTACTACAGTCCTAGCTCATCAGAGTGATGCTGTTTGTTATAAACCCGGTGGGAAAGGAGACCTCAATTGCTTTCCAGCCCAAGTCGCTCTCTGGTTGACTGAAAGGACGGACCAGGGAGAAGGATGTCTATTTTCCTCGTAAGGAGAGCTTATTTATTTATTTAAACTGTGAACTTTTTACTTTGCCCCGTGCCTGTTCTGTTTGGTCAGTTACTAATTGCAGGGCGCGGAAACGCAGCGCGGGCTTCTTTAAGCTGGTACAGTATTTTACTCTTGGATTTCATTCATGGATGGGCGGTACAAGTGAAGACCCCTCTTCTTAGCCGCACGGGTCCCTCAGCCTGCCGGGTGGGGGTGGGGACAGGCGTGGCAGGGCCGGCTCTCCCGCCCCAGGGCCGCCCCGCCATTGAGATGCAAATACGGCGGAGCGGCCAATCCGCGCAGGGTCCTGCGGGGTCACCTGGTGGCTCGCAGCGCGGTAGTGCACGGCTGAGCTCGGCTGGCCGCGGTCCGCCTGGAGCGGTGGTGGCGGGGTCCGCCCTCGCCATTGTGGGTAGCCGAAGTCCAGTCGCGCCGGTGTGGGAGGGGGCGGAGCCTCCGTGGTGCCCGGGGCGACGAGGTGGGGACCTGGCACGACAGCCACAGATGGTGAGTGCAATGTAAGGGCTGAGGGTGACGCGGGGACCGAGGAGGCGAGTGGGGGGAGGGGCGTGCTGGGGGCTTCGCGGTCTGGGTGTCGGGAACCCTGCAGCCCGCCGACCCGCAGGTGGCGCGCCCTGGGAGACCCTGACACTTGGAAAAGAATTGTTGATTATTGACAGCACGAAATTGGCCTGCAAAATGTTTTAATTTTGACAAATTGTTTCCAGCCAAGGTTCTCCTGAGTGTGGAACGCCCTGCTTTTCTTCGCCTTACTGGATTAGTTCCTGTGTCAAAGGCGCCTGGCGCGCTTGAGGGGTGCCCACCGCTCCCCCACCACACACACACACATTTTAAGGCAATTACTTTTTAAAATGTGTTCTAGTCAGGTAGCATGGAAATGAATTTGTACCCCAGATGCTGCACTGTGGGTACCCAAGGGGTACAACTCTTTGCTGGGGGAGGAGGGCTAGTGATAAAGTTGCAATACTTAGAACATCCTTTGAGGTGGGATGGGATCTGTTCCCCTTTTTCGGGTGTACATTATTCCTTCCCCCACTTTTAAATCGTAGAGTTGAGGTGGAGGGTTCACGGAGCAGACGGCCCCCACTTGTACCTGATCTCCAGGCAGACAATTCTGTGACATTTGGGTACTTCCCTGCGTTTTGTATTTCTCTTAGTTAATTTTTAAAGGCTAGTTAAATTAACATTTCTAATTAAAAGCACCCTGATCAGATAAATGCCTCCCTCCCCAGTATTTCACCAGAAATTTCTGTAGATTAATTCTGATGACTATTTTCATTTTTAAAGCATCTTTTGTTCCCTGATTCTGAAAATATTGCATGATCATCGCAGAAAAGGTGGGATATACAGATCAGGAAAAGAAGTAAACATAATAACATGCTCCATTTACTAAGATGTGTCCTCATAGAAGCCTAAGCATTCTACAGCTTTGCAGTTACACATGTTTTTCTTTCCTTGCCAACAAACCTGGTTCAGGAACTGAAAGTAGGAATGGACCAAAAAATAAATTTACTTTAAAGAAGTATTATAACTAATAATAACTCACATGGTACCCGGTTTGGGACAGTTTATTGTGGCCGGTTCTCTTGAATCAACTTTTCACATCTGCCCCTGGCAAACGGTTTCTGTTTGTACAGCCTGTTTTGTAAATACAGCCCTCCTTGAGTCCAGGCAAAACGCCAAATACATACCACCTTCCAGTGCATATAGCTTGCTTGTAGAATTCATATTTTTATTGGTTTTTATTAGAACTTCCCCCACAAAACCCTTGATAAAACCCTGGAGAAGGTTACCAAGGGATATTGTAGAGAATTTACTTGCCCGGAGATTGTAAAAATAGGATAAACAGCCATCTGCCTCCGATGTGTATGCAGAAGAAAGGGAGAGACCGCCTCTCAGAGCCTCAGCACTGAGGAATTCTGAACTCACGTTTATCCTCAGGGATGTTGAACCGAAGGTGATTGCCACAAGTACCTGAGCCCAGGGGGAGACAAAACTGTTTTAATTTGTGTGAAACAAAGGTATCCTTTTGATAAGATTTTAGATAGTGCTAGAGCCTACCGAACTTTTTTTCTTTTATGGACAAGAAACTGACAGTGATTTAGTTGCTTTCTAGGAAGTTATGGTTTGAATACAGAATTTGTTCTATGATTTAAAGCAAAGGAATTAATTCATGGGTATTAAAAGTCTTGCCGCAAAGGTTGGAAATGTGTGTGTGTGTGTGTGTGTGTGTGTGTGAGAGAGAGAGGGAGAGAGAGAAAGAGAGACAGACACAGACATAGAGAGACAGTGTGTGAGAGAGTAAGAGAGCGAGAGAGAATGTCTGAACTAAGGATGGTGAGCCTGAAAGTACTGTGCCTTTTCTGTTTTCTTTTAGAGACAGGGTTTTGCTGTGTTTCCCAGGCTGGTTTCAAACTCCTAAATTCGACCAGTCCTCCTGTTTCAGCCTCCCACGTAGCTGCTACTGCAACTCTGGCTGGTTTACATTCTTCATTTTTAAGCCTGTGTTATTTTTGTACCTTATCTTGTTAAGTCTGCTTACTTTTTAAAAAATCACTTATTATTTTTATTGACATGCATAGGGAACATATTTTGGGAGTACCTTGTGATGTTCTGTGCAGGTATACAGTGTGTTAATGTTCAAATCACAGTGAGCAGATCTATTCAAGCATTTATTGTTTCTTTGTGATTACATTTTTTATTTATTTTTTAAGAACAGAAATATTTATTTTTTTTTATGTTTTTAAAAAAATTTTATTTAAAGAGAAAAACAAAACAAAACAGAATAAAGGGTAGCAACAATACAGAATTCCAAGGAAAAAAGGAAAGGAACAACAACAACAAAAAACCACTAAGAAATCATTACTTGACAAATTACATACTGACATCTTAGAAATAGTTGTTCAAATTACAAAATTAAAACATGCAAAGTATACATTCAAACAGTGAGACTGTTAACAGTTCTGCTCCACGATCTGACAAAAACAGCAATATGGTCATCCATTTTACACACTCAAACATACATGCAATTATATCAAAGGGGTAAAATTAAACACAACAAAACTGAACAAAGTGGATCACAAAAAAGCAATGTAAGAGACATAAATTTCAAAGCTAGACAATCGAAGATATTCACTATCTATCATATTGACTCTTGTTTTCTTCCAAGTAGTTGTCCATATTGTCACATACAGGGAATTCACATGAAACAACATAGTATGGAACTGATCTGAACAGGATGAGGAAGGCGTTTCAGGTCTTCAAGACCAGACAATAGGGAAGCCAAGAATGGCTGTCATAGTGTCTCTCATTCTTTTCAAAACAGCTGTCCATACCTTCATGTGTGTTGAACTTAAAACAGAACAAAACAGGCTAAAATCACTTTGAACAAAGAATAATAGTATTGCTGGATTTCACATCATGATATTATGGATTCAGCACTGGGTACTGTAGTGTCTCTTTTTCTTCAAAGTAGTTGTTCATTTCAACATGTGTTATATAGTTGGTTCTCGTAAACTGTTTATAAACTCTACACATACATGAGTCTCTACATGTATACCTATCTTTTCTGTATTAGAGGGAAAAACAAAACAAAGCAAGACAAAACAAAACAATTCCTAGAAAAGCATGAAGCAAAAAGTCATATAAAACCACAATACAAGGCGATCTACAATGGTTACCATGATGTCTCAGCAGTGTATAACAACATTAATAAAAATGAAGCATTGGAGATATTATAAGACTTCAAAAGCAGGCAATAATCAAACCAGAGTGGGTATCTTAGTGAATCTTGTCATCTTCAGTGTGGTTGCCTATACTCTTAGACTTGATGCTATCAATCATGACAGATTTGAATAAAATCAGTCAATATAAAACAGCAGTCTAACAAGCCAGATTCAAATAAGATCAGTCATCGTAAGACAGTGTAAGTTATACAGGGCTTCAGATTAAGTTGATAGGAAATTAAGGATGATTACCATAATATGTCAAGAGCAGAAATATTTATTGAGAGAAAGAATGCTTCTGTCTGAGAGAGAGAAGGGGTCCTGAGTGGGTTGCCTGTGATTACTTTTTTAAAAAGTTAACATTTTTCTCCTCAAAATTTATTCTTGCTTTTCATGTTCATGAAGAACTCATAGCAAACCAATGGAAACCAGCTCTTCTTTGTAAATCCCAGGAAAAGAGGCTCCCGTGGCCTCTGGTAGAGCCTTGGTTTTGCTGGCTACTGCAGAAGGTCAGGATTTCGTGGTTTGTGCTTGCTCTGCCTCCTGTGTGACAGAAGTTTCCTGTAGTCCTAACTACGATGTGACCTCCATCACGGTGACATCTTTTTCCCTTTTGCTTGAACAGGAGCTGCCACTCCTGTTTTCTCCTGCAAGACCTCAAAAAAGTTCACTTTCTAGGAAAGGGTCTGTGAAAAAAGAGGAAAGTCTGAGTCTCCTGGCTAGGCAGTTTTTCGCCTTGCTTAATGGTGAGCAGTGACTGGGCTTCCTACCCTTCAGTTTACTGTGTTTCTCCAGGCACACTACAATGAGTTTTCTCATGCTAATGCAACACCCAGAGGAGAAATAACAGTGTGAACAATGGTCATTCATTTGTTCAGCAAACATTTACTATGTGGGAGGCTTCCCAGGAATGGGTAAATGGTTTTCTGCTGTAAGGAAACTTGTCCTATAAGAAGAAATATAAAACATGTAAATAAGCTAGTGTCATTCTGAACTGGTAGCATACAGGGGTTAAGAATGTAAGTTTGTTGTAAAGTCAAACATACGCAGCTTATGACCTGACATTTCCACACCCAAGTATTTACCCAAGATAAATGAAAACAAGTGTCCACAAAAAAAAGACTTATATAGAATGTTCATAGCAACCTTATTCATGATTGCTGCCAATAACTAGAAATAACCAGATGTCTATTAACACAGAAAATGGGCATATTGTGGTACATCCATACAATGGAATATTACGCAGCAGTCAACAAGAATGAACTCTTGACATTCAAAACAAAACAGCAAATACAACAACAAAAACCCAGTATTTTATTAACCACAAGAATATACAAGCAATTCAATTTATGAAGTGCTAGAATAGGCAGAACGAATCATGACAGAATGAGTGGTTATCTCTGGGTGGGGTGCTTGTCTGAAAAGAGGTAAAAAGGAATTTTCTAGGGCAATGCAAATGTTTTGTTTGCTTTCAGTGGTAATCACATAGGCATAATTATCAAACCCCACTGAACTGAATTTGGAAGACCTATGCATTATCTTGATTAGGTTTAAAAAAAACCAAATAAACAACAAAAAAAGGAACTTGGTAGTTAAACAGAACAGATATACCCTGTCTTTACTTCTGGGCACATATAATCTTGGGCAAGCCTCAAAACCCTGGCATTAAGAACACATCTCCTTCCTAGGGTTGTTGCGAAGACTGAGTTTGATAATTATTAAAAGTAGCTTAGTGAGAACTTAGTAAATGTCACGTATTAGTCCCATGTGCTTCAGTAAATATACTGTATGCTTTTGGTGTTGGTGATTAGAACATTTATACTTTTCGTGAATATCATCTCACTTATTTAAGTTTATTAAGGGTGATGTGCATGGGTGTGCATGGGTGGTACAGTAGCTTCATTTAATAGGTCTTCTTTTGAGCTTATAGAAAATTTAAATGTAGTTCTTGCCAATCAAAAAGTCATTGGAATATGGCTTTGTCTTTAAGGGTAAACCCCAGAGAGAGGACATATCCATTATGAAAAGCCCTGTTGTTTTTGTTTGTTTTGTTTTGTTTTTGTTTTGTTTTGTGTTTTTGAGATAGGATTTCAGGCTGGATTTGAGCTCGCTTTGTAGCAGAGGCTGGTCTCGAACTCTCAATGATTCTCTTGCTTCAGCCTCCCGGAGTGCTGGATTACAGGCTTGCACCACCATGCCTGGCCCTGAAAAGCCCTGTTTTTAAGGACTGATTTAGTTTGCATTCAAAAAAGATTTCTCAAACTAAGTTTATAGCATCTTTTGGGAATCCAGATGAAATGTTCACATATTGTCCTTTTTCAAAGATTTGGTTAAAAAAAATTCCTGATCTCTGTATCAAATTCATATTATGCTTTTTAAAAAGGAACTAATAATATAACTTGAATTTTTAAGAAAATACTTTGGACAGACCAGCAAATATGACAATAGTTTACTTAATCTATTAAGTTCTAATTGTTTTGAGTTCAATGAGGTATGTCGGAAAGATGTTACTTTGCCAACTCCAAGAGATGTTTATTGTTGGATTGGTTTAATTTATTTAGGAAGCACTTATAACTTAATTGAGAATTTATTAGCCTCTGGGAATTCAGTGATGAACAATAAGACACTGTACCAGAGGTTTACAGAGGCTACTCTGACTTT
This sequence comes from Dolichotis patagonum, assembly GCA_004027295.1. Lineage (NCBI taxonomy): Eukaryota > Metazoa > Chordata > Mammalia > Rodentia > Caviidae > Dolichotis > Dolichotis patagonum. The sequence continues at coordinate 33,775 of PVJX010008267.1, read as the reverse complement.
GATAGTGAATGTGTATGCGTTTCTGTTGGAGTGTTTCCTCAGCAGAGTGCTGTCCTTGGCTAGTTCTGGTTTTCTCTGTATTCTGCGGTTTGTTTCCAAAGCCTTCAGCTGATAGTGGGGGCCTAAAATCCTGCCTTAAGAAAAAAATGGTATTATTTTCTCAAACATTGGGATTTCTTGCTAAGGTTTGCTCTTGTTATTCTGTACTAAAATTGACAACAAAATGTTCTTATAGAACAGCTATTGGGTGTTGTAGAATGATGAGAATAGAATGATTTAGGATTGAACCTGAGCTTTGCTGAGTTCTTTGGGGAGTCCATTAGGCTTCTGCAAAATAGTGTTGATAATACCTTGAGAAAGGCTTTAGTGTTTAGGAGATTAAGGTTGTTAGAAGATCAAATGATAAAATACATGTAAAAATCACTAGGAAGGCACCTGGTGAGTGTGAATTGCTAATGTTTATCAAGTCAAGTCTCATCAAAACTGCTCTTCTGTTGACTGACTTGATCCTGCTTACATTTCTGGGACTGGACACTAATATTACTTTCCTTAAAGGTGAGGCAACCTAAAACAAAGAAGATAGTAGTTTGCTAAGAACATGGACATGCTAGGGTTTAGACAACAGTGCCATCCTGTCTTGTGATTAATGAGGTCCATAACAGATGCTAATTACCATGGTCTTTTAGGTGAAATTGCTTGTGTAGCATTTACAGGCTGCAGGAGATGAGAGATGACAGAGAAGGAACTAGTTGACTCCTTGAGTGTGTTCTTACCTGGTTAGTGGTTCTTCCATCTTCCAACCTCTCAAAAGTCCTCGTGTCAAACGGCCTTCTCTGGCATTATCCTCCAGGCCTTACCCCAGTGTCCTCAATTAAGAAGTAAGCCATTCAATTTGTGAACCCAAAATGTGGACAATCACAGTTGACCGAGACATTTTGACACCTGTGTGGAGATTGACGTAAGCACATTTCTTCTGAGTCTCTCAAAGAAGGCAGGGTAAGAAATGTGCTCCAGAGCACCATGATACCAAGAGGAAAGGTCAGGTATTGACCTGGAAAATTTTTTATCATTTATCTCCATCGGCATTTCTTCAACTCCCAGATTCTGGAAAACCTTGAATTAAAACTTTAAACAAACCCAAAGTGGTAGGTTGAAAACTGAATTGACTTCTTGAAAACTTAAATCATGTTGGCTAATTTATTAATTTGGCTAATTTATTTTCATTTATCCATATCCATAAGTCCTGATTATTATGTGACATCCCACCCTCTCCTTCGTAGTGCAGGATTGACCAGAAAACCGAAATCCCAGGACCACTTGCTCAACCATTCACAGGCCTATTCTCAGACCTACCAAAGAAGCACAGAGTATAGAGTAGGTAGCTCTGGAGACTCTGGGCTGGAGCCAGGTGGTGCAGGGAGGATCCTTTTGCAAAGCATTGCCTGAAGCCCTGTGTTTGCAAGAATGCTGCTCTGTACCAGTTCTGTCCATGCAAATAAGCCCTTTTAGCTCAGGGCAGCATTACTCTTGGAAAAGAGGATTCTGGAAAAAGATCCTACAGGATCTCCTCTGTCAGTTGTCCTGACATCCTTGCTTTGTTTAGGCTGTGTTGCAGAGTGCAAGCTCCACATTGGTCTTCTCTGGCTCACAAGATAGACATGGCTAAAGTCAGAAGGATTGTAGGACATCACTCTCAGCCCTTTCTCCACTGCCCACCACCTTTCTGACATTCAGCCCTTTGTGTTGGTTCCCATGGTTACTTCCTCACTGCTAGCAGTTGGAATGTGTTTGGAAGGGGGCAGCCTCCCCCACTGAGACAGGGCTGATTGGGGTGGAGGCCACTGAGCCGCAGCTGGATTCATGAAATGGAGTCACAGTCCAGTACCTCCTCTTTGTACTGGGTTTGGTACCTTTCCCAAGCTTGTTGTGTGAGGATTGCAATGGGAAGAGACTTGTGGGCTGATGAATGGCCAACAGGGTTTTCTGCCCTAGGCTGGCCTGTCTCAGCTGTCACTTGACCTGCCAAGCTCCTGACTGAGGCCCGGGGAAGAGGATGGACTGCTTTCCCAGATGGGCAATGTGATTCCTCCTTCCCTGCCAGCTAGTCTTTTCCCTTTCCCCACATGCCATCCATCATGAGTTGGTCAGTATTAGCCAAACCAGGCTTCACTCTTGGAAGATTGGTATCGAATAAGGTTTTCACATCCAGCCTGGAAGATGAGGCAGGCATTGGAAACTAGGGGAGAGTGTGGGGCCTTGAGATTTCAGATGAGAGAGAACAAAACTCGCCAAAACTTTGTCTTGGGACTGGCTCCTGCCACCATTGAGAGGCTTGTTAAATTCCTTTGCATTTGGAGTTCACTTGGCCCAAGAGTAGAGATAAGGACTTATAACTACAGGTGGAAATTAAGCCCTGGTGGCCAGAGAAGGGGAAGCAGTGACAAGTAGAAACCACAGAAGTTGTCACTCTTGAGGACAGTACTGGAAGAATTACGCTTCTCCTGGGGTAAACGCCTCTGTTTTCTTGAGATTTAGCTCTATAGCCATGGGTGACGGGGCCAAGGGAGAAGGTGGTTCCATTGCTCCCTTGGAGCCTTGTCACGGAATAGGACTTTACGTTTCCACTTTCCTTGTGATGCTGAATAAGTCACTGAAATCACCTGTGCCTTTGTTTCCTGTAAGGCTTCCATAAGGTTGTTATAAATACTAAATTTGTTAAGTAAAAGTGCTTTGTATACCATAAACCCAACATAGGTGACAGGTGTAATGTTTTTAAATGATGATTTGAATATCCATGCTAGACAAAAGCCAGATTTTATCTACTTTACTATGTGCCGTATATAAGCTGAATATCCCTTATCTGAAATGCTTGGGACCAGAGGTGGTTCTGATTTTGGAGTTTTTTGGAATATTCACATAGACTTTACCAGTTGAGCACCCCTAATCTGAAATACAAAATGCTCTAAAATCTAAAACATTTTGAGCATTATGTCACTACGCTGCAAGTTCTGGGTTTGGAACATTTTGGGTTTTGGGTTTTTTGTTTGTTTAAGGGTGTTTTTTGGCTCTTAAGCTTTATAGATCATATGAAGGTGCCCAGAAATTCTAGTGTTAGGGTGCATAGGAACACACAGATTAAAAAAAGGAAAAAAAAAAAAAACCCAGCCTGTATTACTATTAGGCCATAGTAACAAAGAGAAAGGTAAAATAGCAGGTATAAATAGAAACTCAGCCCATAGAACCATAGTTACAAACACCTTGCAAGAGTCCATTGGCAACTGCAGACAGTGACCATTCTGCATAGTGGCTTCATGTTGGTACTTCATCATGCTTCCTTAGACTTTAGCAAAAGCTGGGGAGAACAATGGAGACAGCATCTGTTTTGGGTGATAGCAGGGGTTGGAAACATGTAGGTTTGAGATTCAGAAGCATTTAAATAACTGGGGTATCTATTATCTACCTTAAACATCAGAGTAAATCTTGGGTATTGTCAACATAAATGCAGTTGGCACAGGCTTAAAAACACACATGTGAGTTCCTTTCTGTGAGCTCTGTTAATCCTCTTGGGCAAAGTAAGGATTAGGTCTCCCTCCCAAACAAGGCGGTAATTTCATTTTTGCTCAGATTCCTCAGTTGAGCAAGGGACCTGTTTTCTCCCAGTGAATGACCACCTCCACTTACATTTTTAACATCCACCTCTCTCCTCTAGGCAGGTCCAGGGCTGGAGCAATGTATTTGCAAGCAGATGGGAGAGAGAAAGCCTGGTTCCTACAGACAGCCTGGGGTCCCAAGGACCTCAGTCTTGGGAGTCTCAGTCTCTCCGCCATGCCTGTCTCCTTCCCACTAGGCCTGAGAACAGAAAATACCTGTGCACTAACTTTTTAAAACAGCCAGAAAGAACATCCATTGGTGGGCCATCCCTGCCTAGTGCCAGTACTGGTGAGCACAGTTTCAAAACTAAGATCTAATTCTCTAACTAAGGTTAATTCTTTCTCTTTCTTTCTTTCTTTCTTTCTTTCTTTCTTTCTTTCTTTCTTTTTTTGAGTCAGGGTCACAGTATGTAGTTTGGGCTGGCCTTGAACTCACTCTGGCTGAAATTATTATAGTCACCATCTTGCCTCAGCCTCTTGAATGCTGAGATTATGGGTATACACCACCACACTCAAGGTTAGTTCTGCTGTCTTTGACCTTGGGGAGCTATTTGTTTCTCTCCAGTCACTGTCTTCTCTGGTTATTTGTTCCTAAGGGGTCCAGATGATGCCCGGTTTTTCCTGTCCTTTTTTGCTGAAATGCCTTAACTTTACAGTTATTTATATTTCTTCCCAAATGCTTTGGGCATGGGTAGTTGCCCTTTTAATGGAATTAGAGAACTCACCATTATACTGCCAGTTCAGTCTCCTACGGTGGCTTTCCACAGTCGCCTTTCCTGTGTAAATTACATTGATTCAATGCCAATAGCTTCCATTTTTCAATGGTTCTTGTGCCACAAGGCAGGTAGCTATGTTCCCTCTTTACAGATGAGGCCTGAGGCTGAGGAACTGGCCAAGCCAGATGGTATCCCAGGTCATCTGACTTCAAATCCTATGTGTGTCTCCTCAAGGAGATCAGAGGTTAAAATCTGCCCTTTATCCCACTGAGCTTCACCCTGGACCCTGCATGTAGACAGTGCTCGTCACATGTTGATGGGGATCCTCAGAGATTGTGTTTTTTCAGTTGGAATTTGTCATTGTTGGCTCTTTTCTACCTTCATTCATGGACTTTTAAAGGTAAAGGGACCCTTAAACTCCTATCTACCAATATTCACATTTTCCATAAGAGTAAATAGCCCAGAGTATTCAGTTGAGTTGCCCATAGTGATAGAGAGGGCCTGGTGCTGGTCCCTTAGCTGTTGGTCCACCATTATTTCTCTCCATAATAGTGCATGTGTATATGGCCTTTTAAAAATTATTCCCGCTCCTTTTTCCTAATGTTTTACAGAAACAAAAGAGGGAGAATTGTCAAATCTTTTTTCCTACTTTACTTCCACCATGTTGTTTCTCTGTTACTCTTTTCCCCACAGATGCTCCTGCACCATGCAGTATAATCTAGGGAAAACATACCAGAAGACTTGGGGCTGGGACATGGTCATTTGGCCACTACCATACCTTCCATGGTATCCCACGGTACAGATGTCAGCCCATTGTGGTCTAGGAATTGGTTGAATTATGTTCTCTGCATCCCTTCTTGCCTAGAAGACCAACAATATGTTGATGTATGTGGTCCAGGCAGAACTTTAGTCTGGGTAGATGGTGATCCCCATCCGGAGCAGGCAGGGAGCCCACTAGGAAGCTATTCTAATGTCCACTCAGAACATATTTTTTATTAGTCAGATGCTTCTTGGGCATCATTTCTGGGGAGAGAACCATACTGGACCAAGGGAGAAGAGAATTCCAAATAAGATTAAGAGTTACAGAGTGTTTCAGAGCGTAGATGTTGCCATCATCCAGATCTAGATTCAGATCATTTTCCCCAAGAATTTGTATGACTGTCTCTGCTTCTATTTTTTTCTCTGTAAAGTGTGGAAATAATAGTGTCTGTCTTGGAGATTGGCATTGAAGACTGTCAGAAGCTGAATAGAAAATAGTTGAGCACCTAGCCTGGATCAAAGCACTGTGTAAAGTAATTGCAGCTTTTGGGGTTAGGTCTGTGATGCCTGTCCCGCACAAGGCATATGACTGGGGAAAGCAAGCATATTCACAGATGGTGCGATGCAGAGGGGAGAGAAACATGCCGAGTGTCTTGTGTACTCTTTTCCCAGCACTTATCATGTTTGTAATGTATTTATAAAGCTATTTTGCTTGTCATTCCTTTAATTTTATAATTCCACAAAAGGAGGGCTTGTGTCTGTTTTGCCACCAGTGCAAATCTGGTGCCTACTTGAACGTGTGTTCCGAGGTGACTGTCGTTGGGATGGGTGACTGGGCTGGCTATCCAAGTGGCTTGGCTTTGGGTCTTAGCATGAAACATCTGTCTTAACACATGCTGCATCATTTCAGTGGTGTGACCAGTGTTAAGAAATTGTGTAAGGGCAAGCATGCAGTCTGTTGTCAGAGGTAGGGGGCAAGAGAACCCTTAAAATTCTGCCCTCATTTCTTCAGACCTAGTGGCAATTGTGCTTGGGAAAGAGGGTATCCCATATAACTTTTAGTGACTTTCTACCTTCTTCTAAATTTTTCCTTTGCAGCTTTTGCTATTAAATGTTTTCCATCTTTGTCAAAGGATTTTTAGGATTGTAGAATTCAAAGGTAGTATTAAATAAGATTAGAGCACAAAAATTGGAGTTAGGGATCCTGTTGCACCAGTTCTATAGTTTATAATTCCTGGCAAATAACTTTCCATCCATGAAGCTGCCGCTGTCTCTGTTAAATGGGGATAAATAATGCCTGCTTCATGAGCCCTTGAGGATTACTGAGGGTAAAATGGAATAATATATGGGAAACTGCTTTATAAACTATAATGTCTGATATTAAAAGTCGAGAATTTATTGTTCTTTGCTGCAGAGATTTGCATGGTTCTTTGGAGCTACCATTTGTTACATCGGTGAACAGAGAGCAAGGTTAGAAGAAAGGCTCACAGTAAATTTTTCCAGGAGTCATTCCATACGCTCTACTAACATTGGGTTTCCAGAAACCCTTCTTCCTCTCCCAAACAAGTATTTTCTGTAGATATTGGAGCTTGCACAGTAAAGCTTTCTGCCAAGATGAAGTCTTTTGTCTGCCCAGGCTTGCTTTTCACTTCCTGAAGATTTTCCTATTAAAATATGGAGAGATTGGATGCTTAGGCTCATGTTAGATTTTAAAAGAGCTAGTTTTATGTTTTCTCATAATTATGTAGTATCAGTTGTAAATAAGTTGCAAAATATAGAAAAAAAGACTTTCAGAGTGTTTTGGTATATTTGTTTCAGAGTATTTTTCAGAGTATTTTTGGTATATTTGCTGGTGCTGGTTTTATGCCCATCTTTTTTGCCAAACAGCCAAAGGTGATATGAATGAATAAGAGGTACACATGGTTTGTCATTGGCTGATTACCAGGAAAAAAATACTGAAAGGTCAGTTTACCCAGAAAAAATATTCAAAGGTCAGATGTACTGATGAGGAGATGTGGCGAGGACTTGGCCCTTAGCTGTATGTCTTACTGCTTTTTTTATTTAACTTTACTGTGTTTTTAAGTAATAGGTAAAATGGGAATCATTACTATGTCAAATGATAAACTAGCTACTGTTTCCAAAGCACAGTGTCTGGTATATACCCTGTGCTATTGTAGTTTGGGTCTGAACTGGCCCTTGTGCTAGAGGATTGGTCCTCAGCTTGGCACTATTGGAAATTGGTAGACATAGGAGGCGGGGCATGGGAGGAGGTCTTCAGTTTACTTAGGGTGGGCCCGCAAACGGCACAGTGCCAGCCCATCCCTTCTTGCTCTCTTTTGTTTCCTGGCCATGAAGTGAGTGGTTTCAACTTGCTCCATACTCCAGCCATGCCGTAGACCCAAAGCAACAGAGCCGACGAACCATGGACTGAAATAGCTAAAATCATGAACCAAAGTAAACCTTTCTTTTTATAAATTACTTACCTTAGGTATTTATTATAGTGACAGAGAAAGTCGACCAGCACACCATGTGCCCAATAAATGTGGGTTTCAGTTTCGCTGATAAGAAGTTAACTTTTATTGCTCAGGCAGTGTTCTAAGTGCTTTGTACAGACCAATTCATTCCTAACTGCACTTGGATGCAGGCATACTTTTCCTTAAAGAAGGAAGCTGAGGTATCATAAGGTTAAGCCCAACATGCCTGAGGTCCAGTATTTACTAGGTGATAGAGACCAAATTGGAGCCATAGCACCTATCTCCAGGATCCACATTGTCCACAGACATCTTGAAACCTGCCACAAATTTGAGTTGTTTTTAGCTCTAGGCTCTGAGTATTTGCAGCTTTGGGCTACAAAGCATAGTGATGGCACCAGTTTGACCATATACTCTTGAATGAGGGTCACTGATTTTCTTAAATTCTGGTTTAGCAGTGGCAAAAGGTACAGTGGGTGAAGGGATTAAAATCAACATAAACCAGAAATAGATTAATATTTGTTAAGCAGGTTAAAAGATTTGCCTAGTCATTTGGCTTTTTTTCCTGTCCTCCCTTTTCCTCTTTGTGTGAGGTGGACTTGGAGGTCATTGGCTAAGATCTAAAGATAGCTAGATTTATGGTTTCAGAAAGAAACAGGAAGAATCAGAAATATGCTGAGTGCCAGTAGTATAAATTACATTTATTTGAGAAGTTTCAGGTGCAGTCAACTGAGTAAAAGTAACATCCAGAGCAGGTGCAAATGGACGCAGGCTTGAGATGTACGAAGCACATCTACCGTGGCTGAAGGGCTTTGTGTGGCCCTCCTGGTAATCCAAGCTGTGGGGCCAGGGTAGGTGAGCAGGTGATCTTTTAGTACCAGCGAGCACTGTGCCTGTGAGTAAGAGAACTAGATAGGATGCAGGGTGAGTTTCCCAGATTGGAAGGAATGACTAGGGAGAGTAATGAAGGGACAGTGACCCAGAAGATTAAGGCTCAAATATGTAGACAGCAAAAGATCAGTGACAAGAATTGCTCTTTTAGAGAAAGAGCGATTCCTGGAGAATGTACTGTGAAACTGTGATAAGTAGTCTGCAGAAAATGAAAAGCAGCTATGTTTGGCAAAGGACTGAGCTCTGCACCCAAGGGCATCCGTTCTTAAGCCTAAAATCTAGGTCTTGTCTGCCTCCTAGAGATTCTGGGAGAAAGTGCTGGGAAACCTACGGCAAGGACAAGAGAGCTCTGGTAACCCAAGGGAAAGGGGATGACAGAATAAAGGCAGTAATGAGGCCAGCTCTGTGTGTGAAGGACAGGGAGGAAAATAACAAGAAAAAAGGCACTTGGAAAACCAAGAATGTGGCTTTTAATTGGGCATTTGTCATGAAAACACATATATACTCCCTACAGGAATCCAAAGGAATTTCTCCAAGGGGTTTTGAGAACAAATTGAACAAACTGTGTACATGTTCATTTCCTACTTAATTACAAAAGTCATTGTGATTGCTTTCAGATACATGGCAGAAAAACCAGGCTGAGCTGTACCAGCTGTTTGTGCCCCAACACTGGTTTTCTCTGTCCCAAGAAACCCTGTGCCAATGAGATGCACCAAAAGATAGCGCTGAATTTTATTCTCACAAAGAAATTGATTCGCAGCTTCCTCCAGGAAGTGACTAGTGGAAGAAAGGACCTTACTTTCCTCAGAATGTACTGTGAACCATTTAATGCCTTTAAGAGATTAAGGGCACAGTACTCGGTGTTGGAAGCATTGCACAAATATTCCATGTATGACCCCTTGTAGTTCATGTAACAAATGTGTGCTGTGTGTCTGCCATGAGCCACACATCATGCTGACCCCAAGTGAAAACAAAGCTAAAGAATTTAAGCCAGATGTCAACCCTGACCTGGCCAAGCTTTCTATCTAGCTGATAAAGCAGTATGTAGGTACAGTGCCCTGTGTTGATAAGGAAGAGAACCAGTATTTACTTCAAATGAGGCAAGGTGGTCTGCAAGGAGGTGATGTTGGACCTGGGATAAAGTAATAGCCTGCCAGGGGTGAATTGGGAAGAATATTCTAGTTGGATGGAAAAGTGTATGTGAATGCAGAGCTAGGTGGGTGTGGGAAACTTCCAGAGATGCCCTTGAGGTTACGGGGTGGGGAAAAGGAGAGGACGGAGGAGGGCTGGGACCCAGCCCACTTGACCAAGTTAGGGTGCCTGGATTTTTATCTGAAGTGCAGGTGGAAATGACAAAATTTAACTAGGGAATGGTACCATGCCTTTATGTTTTTTGAAAGGTGCTGGCCGATGGGTGGACAGTGGGTTGGAGTGGAACAGGACTAGAAGAGAGAGGCCAGCAAGGGGGCTGCCCCCTGCTGGATGAGACACAGCTGATGCTAACAGATAAGACCAAGCACTTCCCCATGGTGGACATAGTCCGCGGCAGCAGACACAATCCTCCTCTCAAAGGAAAAAACAAGAAAATTGAAACTCAATAGCAACCCACCACTAAAGAGACCCGGGGAGCCACATCCGTAGGCTGAGCGCCTTGTGTCTTTTGATCCGCTTCCCCCGTCCTTCCCTAATTTGTACAGTGAGCCACTGGAACAGAATCATCGGGAACTTTTTCTTCTTGTCTTGGCTGACACTCAGTTCAGAAAGCAATTAATGGCCTCTATTAAAATACCACTTACTAATGCAACAAGTGTGTATTTGAGATCTCTGAGTATCAAGGATTAGAATGTACTTAGTGGAGAAGTAGAAGTATATATATATATAGGTGGCTGACCTGGCTTTCTTGTTTCTGAATTACCTGGGCAAAGAAAGATGATGCAATGGGTTACTATGGTTGTAGATCACAGTAGGTTTTTTTTTTTTTTTTTTTTTTTAGCTCAGCCAAAGCCTTCTCAGATCAGCTTAGATTTAGATTCGTAGTTCATGTTGTACTTGTGATATTGAGTCTGGAGAATAGTGAGCAACAGCAACACCCAGCAGCCCAGGAATTTTGCCAACAAGAGAACTTGTGAGTTAACTGGAGATTTGAGGAAAGAAGGATACAGAAATATTGAGCATTAGCAGTACTTCGTCATTCAGATGACTGTCCATGCCAGGCTCCTGCTAATCTTTGTTGCAAAGTGAAGAGGGACCAGCAAATAGGCAATTAAAGGAATGTGAACTGAGGGCTAGGAAAGACATCTCTTAGTAGTGTGCTGCTCTCTGCACCTTGAAGGCCACCTCCCTGCCCTGACCCAGCTGCACCTGTGAAGCTGGCCAGAGGAAATGAGGTCCAGGCTGGACCCTGAAGGATGAGATCATCGCCCAGGGGAGGGGACACTTTCAAGGACCTGATGACAGTAGTAGAGCAGGGCACCTTGTGGTTCATTCCACCACTTTTCACTTGCAGCTATTTCCTTGGTTCCAAGGCTTCTAGAGTACAGCTTTGGATATCTTTGGGGTAAAAATAAGCTTATTTAGTAATATGTTTCAATGACAGCCCCACTGCCACAATTCTGTGACAAATCTGGGTGAGTCATCCTAAGGCCTGTAACATTTGTGCCATATGCTGAACATTTTTGAAACTACTAAACTGAAAGGAAGAAGCATGAGTGGTCATCAGTGGTTTTAGTCCCAAGTGAGTAGGATGCCATGTGTGGTTTGAACCACAGTACAGAACTTCTGTATCTCAGTTTGTCCATTTAGAAAATGGGTCTTGTTTTTAAAAACCTCATTTGCTTTCATCTTTGTAAAGAAGTTTTGGGAGCAACTCTCAACATCTGGGAAAGCATCTAAGGCATGCGGTGTGACCGAGGCACATTCCCTGGTAAGAATCCAGTGCCCACAGTGAGGCCCTTACTATAGGATGCTGAGGGCCATAGGGCAGTATGCATTCTGAAGACAGCATGAGTGTGATATGCAGATGAGACATTCCCCACCAGATGAGTTCCATGTGCAGATTTGCAAGTGGGCGAGGGCATTGTGATGGTTCCACGACTATGGGGTTGTGGGCCTCCTTGTGCTCATTTCAGGGTACTCTTCTGTCTAGGTTTAGTAGAGATTTTTCACTAGAACATATGCCTTTAAAAATGTTTATCTATTGTGCAGATTATTCAGAAGGGTTTAAAGCAGAATAGACATGACCTGGTGCTGGTGAGTCTCTGACATCCTCTCTGGCCTGATACCTGGGCCACGTGGTACATCTCCTGGCTTCTTGGTCCTCTGCCTGGCCTCTGAATCAGATGCACAGATTGGCAGGGAGGCTGCTGTGACCTGTTGTGGAGGTTGTGGTCAAGCATTCACATAGCTGTCCTGTGGACTGGCAGACCAAGGAGACTTTAGGGGGCAGCACTGGGGTGCTAGGTCTGTTCTCCTCAGGTGGAAAGGAATCGTGTGTAGAAAATCCTTAAAAAGGTATGATGATCCCATGTTCCTTGGGCTTCCATTGTCCTTCCCATTTGTTTGCCCTTCATTATGACATCCAGAACCCCTGGACCTTTCTCAGGATGTCTCCTAGGAAAGAAGAAATGAAAGAGAAAGGAGCTCAGCTTCTGCCCAAGCCCCCAAGCCACTGTGAAGAAAGGACAGAGCCAATAATTGTGGTTTAGGCGAAAAATGAGGAAATGATTAAAAGCCACAGAGGCTGTATGAAAGCTGTAGCCTGGCCTTGAGTGCTTTCTTTCAGCATTGGGGTCCAGAAGAGACTGGGACAGGAGAAAGCCCTCCCCTTGTTGACCAATGGCTGGTGGGCAGGAAAGCCTTGGAAGTGGTTTTTCCATTTCTATAATATTTATATTTGGGTATTGGATAGCAAGATACTTTTGAGTCTATTTTCCCCCTCAATTTAAGCCAAGTGGCCATTGGGTTGGTGCTTTAGAGGATTCCCTGAGAATTCTTAGTGGAAGACTACTCAGTTATTAATTCTGTGAAAGGTTTTGATGTGTTAACTCTCCCTGGCTAAGGCTCTTCTATTCTTTACAGAATAAATTAGGTGTTTTTACATGCAACTATTTTACCTAACATCTTAGCAGAAAGGGGCTCTAAAATGAACATACTAGAGTAAGTCAGTACTGAAAAAATTAGTCTATTAAGCTTATACATGGATGGTAGGTTAGACAGGTAATACATGTTGCCAAGAAGTCCCATGGAACTTCTGCAGAATAGGTATGGTAATGATGACTACTTCACTGATTGCTTGTCCCATATGAGTCAGGCTCTTTTCTAAATATTTCACCTGAAGTGTTTGTTTCTCAACAACTCGATGTAAGAAGTTGTTCCTTTACACCATTTCATAGACAAGAGGACATCATAGAGCCAGTCAGCAAACTCCTGAGCCCTGCTCCTAACTAGTGTACCATCAGTCTCTTATTTTCACTTTACTATGGACAAATATTGTGAGGATCAGAGTTTGCTTGCCCGGGACCGTTTAGGACATAATGATACAACCTCAACCTGACTTCAAGTGTAGAATTATATTTAATGTATGAAAAACCAAGAATTCTAAATCTGATGAGAAATCAATATATGTAGGGAGGTAGTCATGCATAGAACACCACATAATATCGCAAAAGTTAGTTTTGCATTACTGTAATGAAACACCCAAGGTGGACTAACTTTATAAAGTACAGAGTTTGATTTAGCATATAGTTCTGGAGACCAGATGTCCAAGATTGGGCAGGCCTGTTGGTGTGGCCACTAGTGAGGACCCTCTTGGGTGCACCATAGTCTGAAGGATTGCACCATGGCAGGAGTGAGTATGAGAGTGAGATCCCATCTCTAAACAGGCAGTCAGAGAGGGATTCAGGGGTCAGACTTGCTTCCTGGAGGACTACTTTATTTACTTCCAGGGGCAGGACTGTCAGTGGCCTCAAGCTGCCATAGGTCCTTTCTGTCAGAGGTCCTACCACCACACAAAGACCATGTCCCCATGTGTGAATCTGGTGACACACTCAAGCTATGTCCCAACCATACAGCTAAAGTAAGCAGGAAAATTTAGGTTAGAAATGGAAACTCCTGTTGACCTCCTGGTCATCTCCCCCATCCCCTAAAATAAGAGATTTTTTTCTTTGACTTAGGGTTTAAGAAAGAGAGCTCTTTGACTTCCACTCTGGGCTCCAGGAAATAGAAGGCCAGATGGACAGGGTTTATTCCTAACAGCTGTTCAGTAATCCCTTTCCTGCCCAGGCAAGGCATATGCAGAGAGGGGTGGCCTCACCAGTTGGATCTCAGCGGCTTAGAAAAACCCTTGAAGACAGAAATTGAAAACATACACTGTACTTGGCAAACTGAGAAAACCCACTTCAAAGCCTGAGGCAGGGGACAGTCTAATAACGAAGAGGCATGAAAAGTGTTTGGAAATTTGGTTCCTAGGACTCTCCTGAGGAGAAGAAGTATGCCTGTTCCCATGGCGGAACTCATTGGCCATGTGGGGCTTAAAATTTTTCTCCGGCTCCCTGGGAGTATGGAGGAAAGACTTATGGGAATGGCATCAGGGACTGGGGCAGGAGGTGGATTGAAGTGGACACACAAAAGACTTGCTTCCCAGCGCAGTGGAATCTAAACAATCTGAAATAGTTCAAACTCAAGAGCTGGCCCGAGTTTCTTAGCTGCCACCCACGGACTGCAGCAGGGATTGTGACACTGGGAAGCTCCCCCTCCCCCAAGGGAGGTTGAGAAGCTGGGCAGCGGGGCTTGGTTTCAGGGAACCACTTTGACCATTTGTTTCAGTGAGTCCAATTTTTCACTTACTTATCAACACTGAATTAGAGTAGACTTTACCTTCATAACAGTTAATATGTCTTCCTTAGAAGATGCTGAAGAAACTGATTTCTGTGATTAGGAAATAGACTTCATTGCTTCATACAGTAGCATAGACTTGAAAGGCAGATGAACCTCAGTTATGGACTTTCTCTCTTGGAACCCTGAACTTAGCCATGCTTCCTTGTGTCTCCTGGGCCCATTTTCCTGTGTTTTTTTGTGTGACATTGAACATGACCATCATGCTCAGCTTCTTATGTTCCTGTCTTGAACAGAGACGTGTGTGCGGATCCAAGCCACGCAAGTCCTGGTGACGCTGGCGCAGAGCGCCTCACTCCGGGCCCCCAGCATAGGAAAGCATCGTGGTCAGGAGCGGTGAAACTCCGGCTGAAGCACAGGTAAGAGGCACAGAGGGCGGGACTGACCGATCTGAACAGAGCTGAATGCTCAAGAGGAAACTGGGGGCATGACGAGGGCTGCCAAGAGACAAATGAGGCAGAAGGAGGAGGTCAGACTCAGATTTCTGAAGAGCTCTCAAGTTCCTGGGAGGTGATCTGGGGGTCCCTCACATAATTTGATTCGAACATTGTTTGAAAACTACATTCATAATTATTTTTAAATCTACTATACGTTTAAAGTGGCATTTCAAACTTTAATTTTTTTTTTTTTTTTTTTTGAGGGTGTCTTGCTATGTAGTCCAGGCAGGCTTTGAACTCCTGGCGATCCTCCTGCCTCAGCCTGCTGAATGCTTGGTTTATAGGTGTGCACCACCTTGCCTGGCCTATCCAAAGTTTTATACTCTGGAAGTGGTCAGGGAATTTGTATAGCAAGATTAATTTACCATTCAACTAAAACATGCAAAACTTCTTTCTTTGTCTCAGGAAAATCCTGAGGCTAGCCTGATGTGCAGCGACTCCCCTGTGTGTGCCAGGTTGCGAGCCTGAGTAAAGCCAAATTCTCTGTGTTTGAGGGTGCTGGGTGTTGCATGGGCTGTTACATTGGTGTCATAAGGCCGCACTCAGAACATTCACCTACGAGGTGCTGGGCTCAGATTTGGGGAGCTGGGACCAGGCCCACAGCCCCCACACTCCATGGCTTTGGTCTTGGCTGTGCCAAATCTGCTTCATAGGATGACTATGGGACTTCAGTGAGATAAGCTCTGCAGAGACAGCATGAAGCCCACTCATGGGAGGAAAAAGAAAATATTAGTGGTGGTCTAATTAATGTGCTGGGGTGTGCGGCTTTCCATCACTCTAATCAAATATTTGAGGGAATTAATTTACACTTTAAAAGAAAAGCTTCCCTTGGCTCATGGGTTTGGAGGTTCCACTCCAAGATCAGACAGATTTGTTCTTGTTAGGTCTTGGGGGGGTTGCTGGGTGGCAATAGTGGAGAACACTTGGTAGACCAAGTTCTTACCTGGTAGCCAGGAAACAGACAAGGAGTTGGAAGATGCCAGGGCCCCATGTTTCCTCCTCTCTGGCCTGGCCCCATGGCACAAGGAAATCCCAGTGGGCCCCTTCTTGCAAAGGTCCTGGTGCCCTCAACAGCACTATTGTGGGCGTTATGCCTTCGACTCGTGAGTCTCGGAAGAACACTCGGCATCTACTCTGTAGCATGTCGGTGACCATTGCAGGGTCCTTTGCTTCATGGTTGAAGAGGTCTGTGTGCCAGCATGGGAATCAGAATAATTCAGGGAACGAGACACTGTGCTGTCAGGCTGCCTAGAAGCCCAGCCTGAGTTCTGTTGCTCGCTTGTAACTGCAGGCACACTGTGGACGCGCTCTGCATTCCCAGTCAAGAGTGAGATGAACAGCTGACCTCTTTCTTGGGGTTGCCAAAAGGATTAAAAAAAGCAAATATAGGGAAGCACTTAGGGCGGTGTCTGGCATGTCATGATTATTCCGCAAATGTTGGTTTATCATTGTTAGGAGTTTTCCTGACTTCAGTTTGGAGAATTCTTTTAAACAGCCATGTTTGTTGCCTTGCATTTTCAACAAATAAACCTTGTAAATTTGGATTTATTTCAATCCAAATTTGCATTTTTGGATTATCTGTATTTAAAATATGCAAATATACATTAAGATATTTGTTCTATTTTATATACTTAAACAGCAGTAAACAGTAAATAAAACTTGTTATATTTTAATAAGAAAACAATATGTTGTATAATAAAACAATAAATATTGTATTTCATAGAATAAAATCTAGCATTTCTGCTAAGCTGCTTTATTATACTAACAATAATAATACTATGTAATCTGTTTTCAAAGCTGGGCATGGTGGAACACATCTGTGATCCAAGCACTGGGGAGACCAAGGCAGGAGGGTTGCCGTGAGTTCATGGCCAGCCTGCACCACATAGTGTGACCCTGTCTCCAAACTGCCCTCCCCCCCAAAAATAGTAATAATGGTCTGTTTTCATTTGAAGAAAAATCTCCAAGAGCAGTTCGAACATGCCAAAGATCTGGAGAACCTGGCTGCCTGGTGACTGAAGGTCAGGCCTAGAACAGGGCTATGCTGAGAGAGCTGGCTGGTCTGGCTGCTCCCAGGACGGCCTGCAGAAGCAGAAGCTCTGAAGCTGTCAGGGTTCCCTGAGACTGTCTTAGTCACTTTCCACATTGCTGGGACAAACTACCTAATACCTCAAAGTTAAAGAAGGAGAGGTTTATTTTGGCCCGCGGTCGATAGAGGTTTCAGTCTATAGTCAGGTGGCTCCAAAGCAGGGCGTCAGGGCAGAGAAGTGCTGCTTGAGGCACAAGTAGAAAGCGAGAGAGAGAGTGAAAGAGGAGTGGGAAGAGATAAGCTCTTCCAGGCAACACCCGCTGTAGCCCTCCTCTTCTAACCTGACCCCACCTGCCAACAGCAAGTCAGCTATAAATTTGTGGGGGGGGGGCAGATCCACTGACGACGTCACACTCTCATGATCCAGTCACCTCCCCCAAGGCCCCTCCTGTGAGCACATGAGGTCTTGGGGGGACAGCTATTCATAAGCCAGAGTGAGGCCTCCTAGGGTCTTCACCCAGCAGAGAATCTGAGTCTTCTCAACAAGAGTCCAGTTGGTCTTGTGGGTTCATCTAGAATTAGTG
Organism: Dolichotis patagonum; assembly: GCA_004027295.1. Taxonomy (NCBI): domain Eukaryota; kingdom Metazoa; phylum Chordata; class Mammalia; order Rodentia; family Caviidae; genus Dolichotis; species Dolichotis patagonum. Next base: position 16,346 of record PVJX010008267.1, on the reverse strand, counting down.
CCACAGTGCTTCAGTTCGGCAAATCGTCGTTAGGAAGTTATCCCTCTCACTTGAGAGGAAAATGATCAAGAATCAAAACCAAGTCAGTGGTGATGGGCCCAGAGATGACATAGATTTGGGATGGATTTAGATGGATCGATAGGTGAGAGTGGAAAAGGGGAAAATGAGAAGAGAGTCATGTTTCTACTGTGGCCGTTACCAGGACTAGGAAGGCAGGAAGAGCAGAGATTGCCTGCAGGTGCACAGCATGAAGCACGTAGACTTGAGAATGTACCTGAAACAATTCAAACAGCTTTCAGTGCAACCCTAGAACAGTGGCGGCGAACCTGTGGCACATGTGCTACAGCTGGTGCACCGAGCTCCAAAAATTTCCCTATCACTGCAAAAAGTTGCCAAACAAATGAACTGAAATGTGTATCTAGCCACAAAGAACCTGTCTTTAAAACTGGCTGCAGTTGTGCCCATCGGCATGGTCCGAGCTGGCTGAGGACAGCACTGTCCATGAAGGGAGTAACAGGGCGCAGGTGGACAGTCTGTCCCCTTTGTAAGAAATCATGAGTTAGATGTGATGCATCCCTCACTGCTGCTCGGATCCTCTTCTCTGGCCTTTTTCTCGATGTATATATTAAGAATTTTATTGTGTACGTCTTGTCTCCACAACTACTATAAATTAGATGCCTTTACAACAGTTCACTTCCTAACTCTTTCCTGTTCCACAAGGTCTCCCTGTAATCCAGATGTTACTGGTGTGGGGCTGAACTTGGACACCTGAATGGTTCTCACCAGTAATAGTCAGAAACCTCTTAAGTCCTGTTTTCTTTTTTTTTATTTTTGAAACCATTGTAGACTCACAGCAAGTTGTAAAAATAATACAGAGATTTCCCAACACCTGCCACCTAGCTTTCTTTAATTAACATCTTTTATAGCCATAGTGCAAAGTATCAAAACTAAGAAATTAGCATTGGTAACTGGCAAGATGGACTCTGAGACCTTCCTTACAGACTGCAGACATTATTGAGATTTTACCAATTTCCCCACTAACATGCCTTTTCTTTCCTGGGAATCTGTTCTATGTTTGTCTTGTCTTTGTTGTATTTCCTTAGTCTCCTGGGTTCCTCATTCTTTCTTTGGGGCTTATGACCTTGACATTTAAAAAGTTTTTATTTTTATTAGTATCTGTTTGCAGTATATAAGGATTACATTTATTGTGTGGAGTTGGCACATGTACGTAACACATATTAATCTTTTTATTTCCCTTCCTCTCTTCTCTCCCCCATCTCTTGGTCCCTATCCCATTTGCGAAAGATCTATCTCCTCATTCTTCTATTATCTTTTATTTTGCTCTTTAATTTATTTATATTTTGGGTTTCTCATACAAGAGAAACTGTGATATTTAAGCTTGTATATCTGATTTATTTCATTTAATATAGTAGTCTCAATATGCATCTGTTTTTCTAAAAATGAGTCGAATCTCTAGCCAGGTATTTTGGAGAATGCCTTCTGTCTGAGGGCATCTTGGTGCTTTCTCAGCTTTAGACCAAGGTTCCTCCTTCCAGGCAGGAAATCAGCTGTACCTTTCCTAGTGTATCACACCAGGGGCAATGTGGCAGCAGGGCTTTGTTCCTGTGATGTTAGCTTTGATTGCTTAGTGACAGAAGTCTGCCATGTTTTCCCACTGTAAGTGCACAGTTTGTCTCTTCGTAATTAATAAGTCTGTTGGGAGAGCACTTTGAAGCTATGCAGATATCCTGTTTCTCTTCACTGATTTTTGCATCTGCTAATACTGAGTGTAGCAACTGTTACTGTAATATTCTAAAAATGATTTTGTATTTCCTTCATTTCTTCTACATTTATTAATTGGAATTCTTCTGTGAGGAAGAACTGTCCTTTCTCATTTATTTATTCAAATACTAATTTACATCAGGAAGGATGCTTTCATGTTTCTTCTATCCTTGGGTTACAAGTCAGTACTGCTGTTACTTGTTTTGTTGCTCAGATTATTCCAGTTTTGTCCAGTGGGTGCTCATTCAGGTTGGCTCTTATCTGAATCCTGTTTTGAAAGGTGGAAAGGATGAGGTGCTAATGTCTTGCTTTTTCATGTAGCAGAAGCGCACTGTGAGGTGCTTGTTGTCTTAGGGGCCTGTAGGTGTCAAGCTGGGAGCTCAGCAGTGGACAGGTCACAGAGCCCTGCACACTGATTTTGGAGTTGGAAACTGCTGAGGTTATCTCCGGAACAGCCCAGAAGATCTGCAGGTCATGCTGCTTCTTTATTTACAAAATAGAAAGGATTTTCTTACTTGTTTAAAAGGACAAGGAGTGAGTAAATGGGAGAAGCTCTCCTCCGTATTTATTTAAAGTTCAGACAGAGTTTTGGAGAGCCATTTTTAGTGGCCTTAGGCTTAGTATTCTTGCAAATCTAATCCCATCCTTCTTTTCCTGCTTAGAGCTCTGGATTCTATCTTATCCTAATCATCCGTAAGAATTCGTACGATCTAACATACCTGGACAGGAGCTTCTTCCTAAAAATCTATCAAGCACTGGGCTAGGATATTGAGTGAGCTGGTAAAGGAGCCAAAATGTTCTAGCATATGACTGGAGATCTCCAAGCCACTGCTTTCCTCCATAAACCTCTTATTCTTTCAACTTTGGTCATCTTATCATTAAAATAACCGATTGTTATTAAGCATTCACCCATACAGAGTGATATGTTAATCTGCTCTGTGAAGTAAACCAAGATGAATGGGTGAGAAAAGCTCAGAGTTTGACTCCTAATTCTCTCTCCATTGAGCAGTAGGGTTAGTTCCACTGGCACTTTGTGCTTTCCTGAGCTGGTGCTCAGACCTCCCTCCCCGTTAGGAAGCCTCATGAGAGGTTGTTACAGAGCAGCTGTTTTAGCAGGCTTCCAAGTAATTCACACATACTTTAGCAAGCAGTGGCATTTCTGTATGTGGGTGACAGCATCAGTTTAGCAGAAAAGATCTTTTAAGAAAACTTTCTGATTTCAGTTTGATGTTTTTTATCAGCAGATGATTTTCCCCTTGTTCCTCCTCTTCCTGCCCACAAAATAGAAGTCTGGCATTTTTGAGCTGTGTGCTAACATCTAACATGCTGGTTCTCAGGAACTTACAAGGGCCACCTTCTCTTTTTTCCTTTATGGAACAGGGGTTGAATTGTAACTGGCCCATTTACATAGGTGACTGACAGTGAGAATCCCTCTCCCTCGATGAATTGAGGTGGTTTGGGCCACCTAACTGTGGGCACACAAATTTTGGGAAACTTTGCCACAATGAGTGGCACAAAAAAGCTCTAGCAGGGTGAAATGGCTTTCTCTCCCACCCCTGAATACGACATCGGATTGGCCAGAGGGTGGCTGTCTAGGATGTTTCTGTTTGCTACAAGGTAAGTCCAGACTGTTAGAATGGAGTTCAGAGTCTTTCATGCAGGGTTCTCAAGCAATGAGGCTTTAATAGGTATCTTTTGATGCTGTGGTACATCTGTTTTTAAAGGAAAATAACCAACAGTGTTTTAAGTTTAAGCCTGTTCTCTAAAGAGTCACAAATTCTCACTGAACATCTAACATGATGTAGTATACTATTTATACTGTCTTTTAGGAATTTTCTATCTGGGGCCGGGGATTTAGCTCAGTGGCTTAAGCGCCTGCCTGGGAAGCGTGAGGGCCTGAGTTCAATCCCCAGCACCAAAAAAAAAAAGGAATTTTCTATCATGTTCTTACCTGTATGTTTGTAGACAGTCACCTTGTTTTTATGATGTGTGTATTTAGAGTGGTTTTTTTTATCTTAAATCTCATTCAAATTAACAAATGCTTTGGTTCTGAGTCTCTATTTCTTGGGGAATTTCAGAATAATTATATCTGTTCCTCAGTGGAAAAACTACATCCCTCCCCATAGACTAATAGCCAGGTTTCTCACTTTTCTCACTGTCAATATTTGTATAAAAGAGTTTTTGATTTAACTTCAGACCTTCAGTTGTACCTTCTTTGATGATTTTCTTTATGTAGAGATTTCTGATGTCATTTTCTTTTTCTCTAAAGAATGCTAATAGAATTTCTTCCAAGTTGTTTGAGAAAGTCTGTTTGTCTCACTTTTTTTTTTTTGTACCGGCGATCGAACTCACAACCTCGCGCTTGCCAGGCAGGCTGTTTGTCTCACTTTTGAAAGATAATGCCATAGGGTACAAGAATTCTAGGCTGATAATTTGTTTCTCTGTACTTTTGAAGGTTTTGAGGAAGGTTAGTATAATTCTTACTGCTGCTCCTCTGTAGGTAAAGGAATTTTTCTTCTGGCTTCTTTCAGACTTTCTGTTCTTTATTTGATGTGTGTGTATGTGTGTGTGGTTTGTTTGTTTATTTTTTGAGATATGGTCTGGCTATGTAATTCAGGCTGGCCTTGAACTCATGGCTGCCTCATCCTCCCAAATGCTGGGATTACAGGCATGTGCCTCCATAACCAGCTAGGCTCTCTGCTCGATATTTATTTATTTATTTATTTATTTATTTATTTATTTATTTATTTTTGCAGTACCAGGGATCACACTCGACCTTGGGCTTGCCTGGCAGGCACTTATGCCACTGAGATAAATCTCTATCCCTCTCTGCTCTTTATGTGTGATTTTCCATAGTGTGAAAATGATATATGCCTAAGTGCAATTTTTCTGCCATTTACCCTGCTTGCAGCTTCTGAACTTCCTGGATTTGTGGTTAAGTATCTGACATGTTGAAGAAATTCTCAGCTATTGTTTTGGATATTCTTTTGTTCTATCTCTTCTCTGTTCTCCTTCGGGTTCTCCCATGAAATGTATGCTATGCCTGTTGTTGCTGCTTCTTGGCTAATGAATGTTGTTCTGGGTTTTACCACTTGCCCCCCGCCCCCAGGCCTTTTCTCTTTGCTGTTCTACTGTGGAGGCTTCTGTTGAGATATACCAGCATGCATGTGGGGTGGGGGGAAGGGTGTATGGAAAATCTCTGTATCTTCTGCTCTTATTTGCTGTGAACCTAAAACTGCACCCAAAAACACAATGTAGCCAAAACATAAAAGAGAAAGATGTGAGTATATAGAGAAGAGAAAGGTGTGAGTTACAGTAGTGCATGAAAGGAAGTGTTGACTGAGATTTCTAATTGTACATTACTTCACTCTTAACATAGGTGGTGGCTTGAATGCTCATTATCTTTTCTCTCTTTTATGATCATTTGAAATCTGCTTTTATCCTTATATAGTCTCCATTTGAAATTTTTGTTAAAGGTATGCCTAACATTGGTGCTGGCTTCTAGGGTTGCTCTGAGGGCGAGAGAAAGTCGGATCCAAGAGAGAACAGGTGGGTGTGGCAGTCAGGGTAATTAGTTCAGATCTCCAGCTGACTGGAGTATTTATTTTGTTATTATAGGCATTCATGCTATTACTATAGCACATAAACAGTAAAAAAGAAAATGTGATCTGCTTATATTATAAACTACCCTCATATAAAGCAGTCACAAGGCTGGTTTTTCAGGTTTCATTTGGCATTCCCTCATCTGAAAGTGACTAAGAGATCATTCTTGTGATTTTATTATATTCTCTCCCAGTGTTCAGCTCTGGGTTATTGGTGGTGATACTCACCTCTTCTCTGTTATAAAATTTCTTATGGAAATGATTGAAGGTAGGAATGGAGAAACCAGAAAAGGCATTCTGGTGTGTTGCCTCTGTGTTCGGCTGTTCCACCTCAAAATCTTCACTGTTCCTTTTATTTGGGTTCCAATATTTGGAAACTATTTAATCAATAATTTCTTTTCCATTATAATTTTAAAATAATCAGCTCTTCTTTTGACTACTGTTTAGGGTCTTTCACTAGAATTAGTGCTTTCTGCCTTTTCTTGTTTTCATTTATCTCTTTAATTTCTCACATGTAGCCCCTTTATTGAATGAGTGAAACAGAGAAGAGAAAACAAAACACCACGCATCAGATTTTACTCAGAGAGAGAAGGCAGTTTCTTTAGTGTCAGAGGTTCAGGATGTTTGTCTTTGTTTCATGGAGTGGTGTTTTGAAGAAAGCATTATCCAAGCCAAGTTCTTGCACACACAGAAGAATATACAACCCTCTCTTTTTTTGACTCAACAAATGTAATATAATGTATTCTTTGGTACTGTATAAAAGTTAATTAGCTTGATTTTGAAGTATTTTGGTTGGAAATTGGATTCCTTTAAACTCTTGGGAGACCATTTTAATGAGTTTATTTGTTAGAAAGGTTTCTGGCCACAGTGGCACCATAGGTCGCCTTCTCCACGCCTCTGTCCTAGTCCTCTGGGTGGGAGGAAAGAGCTGTCCACCTTCCTCTGTGCCTGCTGAGCTGTTCGTCATTTATCCATGCTCAGGAGTCCTGGGAAATACTCCAGGCATCTTCTCCCAAAGCAGCAGTGGCGATGTAGGGGCACATAAAATCTTTTTAGTTCTCCAAAGCTATCTCAGCCGCTCTAAAATCCATGGGGATCTGTTTGTATCTGCCTGTGTCACTGTGTGAAGATACAAAGCAGCATGAAGTAATTTCCCATGTAAACTCTCACATACCCTAGAGCTCAGAGAGTGAGCAGGGAAGAAAATTCTAAAAATCATTATATCTGGTGCCTAAAGAAATCAATAGGAGTTAGTCCCTTCTTCCTTCTTCCAACAAATAGAATATCTGGTTCCAATTTGAGAACTGAGAAACAAGTTATTATTAGAGTTAACACTATCCTCATTGTATGCTATCTAATTGGGTTTGAAAGTCATTACAGATCACAGATATTGCGCTTTTTGTATCAAATTTGGTCACGACTTGTATGCAGTTGTTGCTTGCGGGAAGGACAGTTGTGTATTCTGGCTTCTCCGTGTGTGCCAGTGTCAAGGAGGTGAGTAGACAGAGGGAAACATTGAGAAAAAGAGCATTTCAACATCACCAACTAGTATTTAAGTGAAAAACCCCCACCCCTGTTGCTAGTCCCTCTGTTTTATAGTAGTGTTTTTGTGTGGCAATCAATAAAAGTGTTCTTGCATGGAGGATAAGGCAGAGAAAAACTATGAGGTAGTCAGGGAAAGGGACATGGTTATAGGTGTGGAAGACTGGGGTAAAGTACCGTACAAGAGAAGGAGTTTTATCTTTTATGCCAGTTTTAATATTAGAATCTTATATTAGATTCAGGATCACTGTTGTGATTCAGTTGTGGAAGCCAAAAGCCCCCAGGGCATATTACAAGGATGTGACATTTTAAAAGAAGGTCTCTTTTCAGAAGACTCTGTTGCTATGAGGCTATATTACCGAAGGATCTACTGGGTCTCACAGAGCCACTGGGGTGTCTTTGTTTCATTTTGTTTTATATGTGTTTACCGGGGTGGTGCCAGAGCTCGCAGGTGCTAAGCATGTGTTCCACCAGTAGGCTGTGCCCTTAGCTCCTGAGCCACTTTTGAAAAACACAGATCTTAATGAGACAATTATGAAAGCTTTGGGAAAACGTTCTTGTTACAGTTTTTTCATTATTCTTTTTGTTTTGGGGGATGTTGGTTGTTTGCATCTATAGTCCTGGGGATCCAACCACTGTCTGGCACATGCTAGGCAGGTGCTCTATCACTGAACTACACCCCTAGTCCTTTTTTAAAAATTATTTTGAGACAAGGTCTCACTGAGTTGCCCAGGCTGGCCTCGAATGGGCTGTCTTCCTGTCCCAGCCCGCAGAGTAGGCAGGTTTATAGGTATATGCTACCACAACCAGCTTGGATTTTTTTCGTGCATTCAGAAAGTCTGAAGGGTAATCTGGGGAATCTCAGGAGGAGTCACAGAACCAGGGCTAAGGGATTTCTGAAACATAGTATCTTTACCCGCAGTGTTACAGGACGGTGTCTCCAGGAGAGACATATGTAGAAAACATGTCAACATAAAGGGGTTTCCTCCCAGGGAATGGAACAAGGTTAGGAGTGCAGTGTTATAAACCAGTGTCACTTGGCTTGGTCCTAGTTTTCAATTGCCATATATTTTCTTCTGTTGTATTTGGGACCTATAATTTTCCTATTAACAGAAATTGCCAAAATAGGCATTGTTGTTCAAGTACAAATCATTTCTTCTTCTATGCTAAGGAAGATGTGATTATAACCCCCCAGTTAGCTGTACAGTCACATTTAATTGTTTTTCCTTTTCAAAGTTTGAAAGGGTTAGTTTAGCAATTACTGTCAAAATTGCAAGTGCATTTGCCCTCTGAGTCATCCAGTCCTTAGCTAAGAATTCCTGCCCATGTATTAACTTACATAGGAATCCATGGATGAACGTAGTTATTTATCATAGCACTACTAGTAAGAGCAAAAGACTGGAAAACAAGGTCTATAAAAGAGTCTCATTAAATAAATATGGTACATGCAGATAAAAGGAAATAGAAGGATCTGGAAGCACATATGTAAAATGATCTCTGTTAAGTATTGTTGAATACAGAAGCCAAGGGGAAAGAACACCTTGTATTGTTCCTTTTGTTAAGTGGTGAAATGACAATACGTGTTCACATTTGCTTTTTATCTTTTGGTCCTGGGGCTCAAACTCAGGACCTTACAAGACATTAACTACATTGGTTAATTCTAGATGCAAGAGAAATAGAGGTGGGGAGCAAGACTTCACATTGACTTCTTTTAAAATATTCTATTTGAAAAATACCCAAAGTAAATACAGGGAAGATACTAAGATTTGATAAAATTTTGTGGTGAATAGATGCATAGTCTTTATATGAATCAATACAGTGGTGTCTTGGTTTGTGAACACTTTTTATTTGCAAACTCCACATTGAGTGATGAATACAACCAAGGCTACCTTTCCCACATAGGTACAAGTATGGCCATCTTTTCTGGAATTATGGAACAAATTAAGTGTGTGAACCAAGGCACCACTCTACATTTATTTACATATGTATTTTGTTGTTGTTATTTGTTTGTTTGCAGTACTCATATTGAACCCAGGGCCTTCACACTAGCTATCTCCCTAGACCATTTTTTATTTTTAATTTTAAAACAAGGTCTTACCAAGTTACCCAGGCTGGGCTTAAACTTAGAATCCTCCTGCCTCACCCTCCCAGGGTTCTAGGATTACAGGAATGTGCCTCCATACCTGCATTTATGTTTGAAGTATTTAATAATTTTAAAAATAGACATGGAAATAACTGGGTGCAGGGGCCCGTGCCTATAGACAACTCCTTGGAGCTGGGGTGGGAAGATCATTTGAGTCCAAGAGTTCAGTGCCAACCTTGTAATATAGCAAGAACCTATCTCAAAACAAAACAGACAGTGAGGAAAAAGAGGGGAAAAATATTAGTGACACTGCCCCCTGCTCTCCTGCAAAACCCTCAGGAAACAATGCTTTTTGCTCTGCTTAGGACATAGTATTCGGTTAGTAAATCATGAAGGATCTCAGCCAAAATCCTTGAAATGGTCATTCAGATAGACTTGATTTACAGAGTGCATTGATATAGTATATTTTGTTTTGGTTTTTTATTTTTCTTTTTGAGGGAGGAAGACAGGGTAGACTAGAATCTTGTTATGCCAGCTTTCGCCCTCTGCTGTAGTGTTGTGCCTCAGACAATAGTGGATAAGTAATATGGTCATTTTTATTGTATGATGCCAGCTGTCCCCTGTATCTACTGTATCAGCTGTCCCCTGAATCTACTGTACATTCTTGCACATTTGACTTATGTTGTGGTTAGGATGTTAATGCACCCAGATGGCCTGTACACCTGACCAAAACTTGGCTCTAGCTTGTAGAATATTTTCTAAGTCACAGTTTGTCACTTTCTGTATTCATCCAAAATATACCAGTCCCTCATGGGTATTTGAAGACCCACTCTGCTACCAAAGCAAACTTCAGACACCATGTTTGTGAACTTTGGGTGCTTATGTTCAAACTGTCTCCAGAATCTTCCATACAATCTGAAGATGATCTAAATTCAGTGCCGCTCGCTCTTTGGCCGTAGGCTGCGGCCACACTCTGCTAGGTTTTCTGAATAACCCACACTCGTTCTTGCCTTGAAGGACTTGTCAGTCTCATTTCTTCTAATGCTAAATATTATTCCTCTAGCTGCTGCAGAGTTGGCTTATTCTTGTTATCTAGATTTATGCGGTCCCTGACTTAAACAGGGACCTTCATCCACAGTCACATTAAGCAGTTTTATTTCCTGCATGAGTCCATACCTCTATGGACTCTCCCTTTTTATATGTTGCTCACTGTCTGCCTTCTCCCTACCCTGCCCACATGGTGCTCACTGCATGGTGCTCACAGCTCAGACAGGAACAACTTGGGCTCCAGGAGTCTGAGTGTGGATTTTAGCCCCAATCCTGGGACAGTGGCAGAGTGCTTGCTCTCTTACTTGTCTCATTTTCCTCACTAACTGTTCTGGGTTGTAAAGATTGTGTACAGATTAAGCAAGGAAATCCTCTCCAAGTATCTAGAATGATGCTCAGTGGGCAGGCAGACATTTTTGTGAGTGAATGAATAATGCCCTGATTTTGTTTCACACCTTCTCTCTCACGGAAGTCTCCCCAATGAGATTATAAACCCCTTGAAGCTACCCATGACCTCACAACCTCCAGCCACAATTTAGTAAGGTAGAAGGTGCACAGTAGAGAATTAATGAATACTTCTGGAAGTACCTGAGTAGATCTTGGTCAGTGTTTCAGAAGCATGTTGTGTGTTCCCAAGTCTCTGCTCAGGCAAGATCATCTAGGAAGACATTGTGGCCTTGCTAATTCTAGCTCCATGGGCCTGCCCATCCCACGCATGAAGTTTCCTTGTCTGGAGTGAGGAATGCAACAAATGGCCTTTGTTTGAATCACACCCACACACAAAACTCAGTTTGCTGAGTTAAAAAAATCATCTACTGATTCTTACTGATATGTTCATGATATGATGTACTTTGGGGAAATATTTCTTTATCTTTTGAAAGATCAAAGTGATCCCAAAATGTGAAAGCATGCTGTGCTCTTTAGGAATGCTGGTGACATTATTTGCATGATTGAAAAAGTCAATAAACAGCTGTTGAACATTTTTGGTTACCTCGAGATAACAGCGAATTACATTGCCAAAATGGGAAGCTATTTAAAAAATGTTTTTGCTTTTCGATAGATAATACATGCACATGGTACAAAACTTAAAAGTACAAAATGAAATTTAGTGGACATAAATTTTCTTCCTCAGATGTAGTCATTATTTTTAACTTCTGAAATATCTTTCCAGAAATACTCTTCATATTAATAAACACATGCAATTGTGTATATTTCCCCCTATGTACTGTATTGTACCATGGTTCTGTGTCGTACTTGTCATGTAATGCTGTATTTTGGAGATACTTCTACCTTCACGTGTATAGAATGATAACTTTTGACTGCCATTTGGTGTTCTGTTATATGAAGGTACCACACCAACTCAACAGGTTTGCTGCTAATGGGCATTTACATTGCTTTTGATTTTTTGATAGATATTTTATTTAAATACTTTTTTTTTTTTTGGCTAAATGTTGCCAAAATGCTGTTCATTGTACTGGCTAACACTCCATGGGCAAGGTGTGAGACTTAGCTATTTTTTAAAATCTTTTTCATTCTTTCTCCATTATGGCATCACTTATGTATGCAGTACGGAAAAATCTTACAGAACAAAGATTGATCTCTGAGGTTTTCCCCCAACCTGTATTCTGTGTGAAAAAGCAAAATTTTTAAGACCTTTTGATTTTATTGTTTCAGAATGGCCCTATTTTTAAGTCATTTGACCTGAACAAAACCTGGTATCTCACCCAGGGTAAATAAAATAGTCGCTTCTCAGATATCCACCAAGGAAAAACCTCTTGTGTTGGTTCCTTGTTCTGGGGTTGCAAGTCTTGGGCTTACTTTTCCTAAAACACTTACTTTACCTTTAATATAGGAATTACTTAAGTTGTCTCCCATGTAGACTATAAGTCCCTTAAATATTCATTCTGTTAAATCTTTCTCATCAGTTTCAACTCTTGAGTTCTCATTTCCTAAATCCCTGGAGCCCTAATGCCCTTGTCTTTTCTTGTTCTAAGCTGAGCTTCATAATGAATATAAAGGACATCAATGTGGAGTCCTTTCAACCTCATCCATCCACACCTTTTCATTGGCATCTTACCTTTTCTTTCTTCTCTCTGAGGCCCTAGCTTTCCCCCTCCATGAGGCAGTACTCTCCACCTGAGCCCTAGAACCCCACTGCTCCCTTCTTCATGTCCTGTAGTGTGCCATCCTTCCATGTCACAGATCCTCAGCTGGGCATGTGTGCACCACTATCCATAGAATCTTGCTCAGATGTCTCATTGTTCAAAACAAAACTTTCCACTCTCTGGATTCCTGCAGCCCTGTGGCTGCCACTCTTGTTTTCTCCTCCAGGGCCAAGGTTTTGAAAGGGTGGTTTGCTCTCGCTGTTTCCATTTCATCTCCAAGCTCAGATCCTGCCACATTTAGGTGTCTGCCCACACTGTTCTTTAGCAGAGACCAGCTGCCCAACTCAGCAGACACACATGTAATCTCATCACATGAATGCCTCGGCAGCAACTGGGGTGGTCACCAGTCTCCTGCCCCTCACCTACCTCCTGGCACTCAGGGAAACTTTCCATACTCTGCTTTTTCTTTTTCTTCTCTGGAAGCTCCGTCCTGGGCTTTTCCCAGACACCCTGTCTCCTAAATTGTGGTAGTTGTCAGAGATCCACCCTTAAATTGCTTCCTTTGTCTTTTATGTGTTCTCCCTGAGCAACTTACTTCTCTGAGAGGCCAAATGTTTTGTGACTCCTGACTTTCTGGATGCAACCCTGACTTCAGTCCTCCAGCTCCCCCTAGCATCTACACTGGAAACCCTACGGAACGTCCTCCTGTCACACACACCACTCTTAAGTGTCCACTTTCCTCCCGCCTTCTTTATACAGGTTCATGACACTACATTCTGCTGCACACTAGAAACATGAAGGCCATGCTTGCTCCTTGACTATACTCTCTTCTCTTCCACCTCCATCCAGGAGGTCCCTAGGCTCAGAATTCTGTCCCTCTGGGACTCTAAGATCTGTCACTTCTTCAGCATCATTGTCATTGCTGTGGTGCCAGGCCCTTGTTATCTCCTACCCTGGCTGACCCAATCTTGTCTCTCTCAAATTTATTCTCTCCATTGTTAGTAGCATCTTTCGGAAACTCAGATTTGAGTGCATCTGTCCCTGGCAAAGGTTCCTGAGCTACATGACCTGACTTCTCATCTCCCACTGGTGTCCGTATTCCATATCTCTTCTCTAGCTGACTTGCCTTGTTTGTAAATGTGTCTTCTGCCTGGATACCTGTCCCTTCCTGTTTCCTCTTCCAGTCTTCTGAAGAAATCTTCCATGGTTGTGTCAGTCAAAAGTTCTCATTGCTGTAACTAATACTTGAGATAATCAACCTACAACAAGAAGAGGTTTGTTTTGGTTTAGTCTCAGAAGTTTCAGTCCTGATTTTTTGGCCCCATGACTTTTGGGCCTGCGGCGAGGAAGCATGCTATGGTAGCAGTACATGACAGAACCATTGCCTAAAGGCTGGAAAGCAAAAGAGCAGAAGAGAAGAGGGCCAGTGACCTAATGTCCCTTTCACAGCAGGCACACCCCTAATGACTGAAGGACACTCCATCAGGCCTCACCTTTTAAAGTTTCCACTACATTCTAGCAGTGCCACCCTTGGGAACAAATGTTTAACACATGGGACAACACTTAAGAGTTGAATCCTAGCATTCCACCCTTGGCTCTAAGAGCTCAAGTCCATCTCACAGGTGCAAAATGCATGCAGTCCATCTCCAAGAGTCCCCAAAGTCTTAACTGTTCCAGCATTGCTCAAAAGTCCAAGTCCAAAGTCCCCTTCAAGATTCAAGGCAAACTCTTTGTAATAAAAATCCAAAAGTCGCAATACATATTTCAAAGATATAATAGCACAGAGTAAAGATTTCCATTCAATACAAGGGGAGGGTTGGTCCAAAACCCACCAGGGCAAACATTAAACCCTAAACTTCCATGTCCAGCATCTACAAGACACTGTAATCTGTGCTCCCAAGGGCTTGGCATACCTATGGCCTTGCTGTTTGCAGCCCAACTGGCCTCTCTCAGGCAGGTTGCACACACTTGCTGCAGTCTTCTTTACCAGATGTTCATGTCCCTGGCATCCCTGTCTTCTTGGGTCTCTCTTACAGCATCAGCTGTACTCTGACAGCTCCACGCAGTACCCTGTGAGGCTGTTGGCAGGAACTGTGGCTGCCACATACTGCTTGTCCCCCCTGCCCTGTGCCCCAGGCTTTCTTTGACATTTTAGTGGAAGCTTCTGACCTTGGAGCTTTTATGACAGTCCCTCTATGCCTGTAAAACAAGTATCTCAAGGACAGCAGACTCACCTGAGCCCTCTGGAGCTGGGGTTGCAGCAGCCTCCCAGTGCATCGGTGGCTTCGGTCATCCTCGGTAAGCAGTGACTCAGTGTTGGCCTGGAGTGTAGGAGGGGACTTTGGACCTGAACCTTTGAGGAGTGCTGGTACAGTTAAGAATACGGGACCTTTCTCTAAAGACCCTTCCCTGGAAAGTCTTTAAAACAAATTCACATTTCCAAACCTTTGATGCTATGATGGCTATGGCTTGCTGGAGTCCCTCCAAGCATCTTTTCTTTGGTTCCAATATAAAGCATTTGATTTCCACTTCCTTTTATTTTTTTCTTGTGATACTGAGAATCAAACACAGGGGTGCTTTGCCACTGAGTTACATTCCTAGACTTCATATCCTCTTGCCTCAGCCTCCTTTGTGCTGGGATTATGTATGTATGAATACTACTACTGTTGTGCCTGGCATGGTTTTTTTTTTGTTGTTGTTGTTGTTGTTTTATTTTTTTTGAGACAGGGTCTTACGACATAGTCCAGGCTGTTCTTGAATTCACCATGTAGCCCAGACTGACCTCAAACTCGCAGCAATCCTGCCTCAGCTTCCTGAGTGGTGGGATTATAAGCATGTGTCACCTTCCCAAGTGCTAGGGTTATAGGCATGCACCACCATGCCCAGTTTGACTTCTGTTTAATAGCACTAGCAAGCATATCAGTATGTTCTTTGGCTGGAACTCAGTGTGTGCTCCTTTTCTGCCAAGCTGCACTTTTTCGACATCTGTCTCTTCTGCTCTCTTTTGTGGTTGGTTGTCATCATAAATTTCTTCAAAAGCAACCATTAATACCCTTGCCAGGATGTGAGTACTTTGCTACCCTGAAATTTCCTCTGCCAGGATAAACTAGTCCATTGTCTTTAAGCCTCTCCAAAGACAGAATGAATTAAAAGTGGTGTAACACCAGTAGTGACCTCTAGTGCAACTTTCACCAGAGTCCTCGTTCCTGCCTGAGACCTCACCAGCCGCTCCTGGACTCTGACATTTCTGTCAGTGTACTGTCTTCTGAGCCCTGTTAGGAATCAACAGTTAAGTCCCACTTGCAGCATTCTTGGCTTTCTCTGGGCCACTGCTCCACACTTCCACATCTCTCCTATAAGCTCATTCCAAGGGCTTCGCTACATTATCTCAGGAATAGTGACAGTAATGATCTACTCTTCAGTACCTGTTTTCTATTAGCTTTCCCTTACTGTAATATATACTGAGATAGTACTGGACAATTTAAAAAATAGACACTGTTGTGTCTTGTATCTAGATGTCCCTCCAAAGCCTCATTTGCTCATAGGTGGGGCTTTTCAAAGGTGGTTGTATCTAGGGTGTGTGAAGCTGAGACTAAAGAAGTGGTGCTGGGATTAAGGGTGCCCCACTGTGGGGCACTAATTTTACAACCTAGACAGAATATAAAGAGAGAGAGAGAAGCTGCTGCTGCTGCTGCTGCTTGCTGCTTGCTGCTTGGTGTTTGCTGCCTTTTGCCTTCCCTGCCACACCATAGATTGTTTCTCCTTTGCAATTCCCCTCTGCCACGACACCCTGCTTTTTTTTTTTTTAAATGTATACAGAAAATGTTACTGCTGAACAGAAAGAAGTCAAACAACACAAGTAAAAATAGGCTAAATGCACACAGAGTTTACACAAGAAGACTGTGTTCCATATCAGTAGTCATTGAGGAAATGAAAATGAATGTCACAATGATATGTTCATTAGAATGACTAGAAGTAGAAGGACTAAAAATTACAAGTGTTGGTGAGAAGTTGAGCAAGCGTGCTTGTTCAAAGTGCTGCAGCTATTTTGGAAAGCAACTGGAGAGATTCTTAAATATTGAAAAATCTAATGTTGGGCTGGGGATTTAGCTCAGTGGTGTAAGCACCTGCCTTGCAAGTACTTGGTCATGAGTTCAATCCCCAGTACAAAAAAAAAAAAAAAAA
>PVJX010008266.1:0-66592 GCA_004027295.1 Dolichotis patagonum | reverse complement strand
CTTCCTTGTGTGCTGGGTTTCGACCTGCACATGCTCTGAGCCCAGGACTCAATTCAGGCCCCTGAAAGCTGCTTGGAGTTCCTATTTATTTAATTTTAAAAAGCAAAACAGAAGGATAGAAATGATAATTTTAAAAAATAGTAGAAAATTAATACTGGTTAATTTATTGCGTATTATTATCTCAGAAGTAGTTGTTTAGGTTACAAGATTTAGGCATGAAAAATATGAAACATGATCAAACAATGAAAGCATAAACTGTTCTTTTGGATGAACTAAAAGGAATAGTTATTTATCTTGTATATATATGTATATACATATACATATACAGGAATACATATATATATATATATATATATATATATATATATATATACATATATATGTGTACTTGTATACATATAATCTTTTTCCTTTTTTCTAAAAGACTAATTTAACACAAAATGATTTCTATGAAATGAAGTGAGGTTAAATGTATCTCTGTGAGAGTATTTTAGAAAGATCTATGTAAGATTGTTGTAACTTCCATTTTATGGCCAAGGTGTATACAAGAATGTGATTATGTCCATAGTAACATGAAAAACCATACATTTCCACAAACATCACTGTTTTTACTCCTGTTAGTGATCTGTGGATGCAACACAAATAATTAAAATGAAATTTAATAAAGCATTCAAGAGAATGGCCTGTTTAAAGAAAACTTTTACCACGTCAGAACAAGGCCTATCAGTGTGACAGCATTTAATATTAGTTCCCTCTTATGAGCACCACATCTAAATGGAACCACATTTAGGATAAGAATTTAGACATATGGATTTTGAGAGGACATTATTCCATCTGTAGGGGCTGGCCCTAGAACACCCAAGGCACCAGAAATATGTATGTTTTAAATTATTTTTCTGCTTGAAAGGATACTATTTTTTGAAAGCTCAATCAAAATTTAGAAATAAGTATTAATTGCTAGCTTTCTGTGGCAAAATCATATGAAGAAGAAGGACTACTATATTTATAATTCTGATTTTAGAAGGAGAAAAGATAGAAAATTAAGGATATGAACTAATATAAAAAATAATGGTCAATAATTTTCCATAACACATGAGCAACACTGAATCAAAAATTTGAGAAACTATGGGAACCCAAGCAGGATAACTATCTCTGTCACACACATACTTACTCACAAACCTAACCACTTCATATGCAGATTGGTTGGCGTGAAAGATGAGTGAAAACATCTTGAAGGAAGCCCATAGGAACAAATCATATTACACAGAGAAAAACAAAGATAAAATTCTAGTAAATTTCTTATCAGGAATTTATGTATGAAAAAAGACAATAGAAGTGTTGAAAGAATAATTCACTACCCAAAATTTATACTAACTAAAAGTACATTCCAAAAATGGAAGTAGAACTTTATTCAAACCAGCAAATATTGAAAACATTCATTACCAGCACACTTTCCATACAAAATATTAGTCCAATTCTTCAAGTACATACCAGGCAAAACCTTAATTTTACACAAAGAGAAAAAATTTATGAAAAGAAATATTAATAATATTTACTTTTCATAGATGAGACCACAATTTAATTATGGTAATTCTAAATCATCAGAGCATTTATGCCCAAATTAAGGCTATCAATAACTCTTGAACCCGTGGAATTAGTC
This sequence comes from Dolichotis patagonum, assembly GCA_004027295.1. Lineage (NCBI taxonomy): Eukaryota > Metazoa > Chordata > Mammalia > Rodentia > Caviidae > Dolichotis > Dolichotis patagonum. Next base: position 64,932 of record PVJX010008266.1, on the reverse strand, counting down.
TCCACAAAATTTTTTTTCCAAATGCTGCTATGATGAAAGTTAAATAAAAAAAAAACCAATAATTATGAAAAGAATTTGGAGCAGACTACTCATGTCCAAAACAAATGTTTTATGTAGCATTGACTAACAACACTTTAGGAACCTTCAGAGGTTCATAACTTAAGAATCATGTAGATTCTTACTTTAGCCTGTTTGATTCAGAAAAACTGTGCCATGTAATGAACTTCAGCATTATCTACCAGGGCCACCTGAGACTCATAAATGCCCCCCCTGCTTTGTGCATTTGCTGAGTCTCTGAGGTTGACCCATGTTTATTAGATCCCTCTTGACTTCTGTCAAGACTCAGGACCTTCTCAACTTGGCCAAGGACACTGACGTTTATTGAAATGAGAAGACAGAGGGCTGTTTTATGACGGTAGGAATAAAAAGAACTTCATTTTTGGCTATCCTAAGTGTAAGTGTCTTTTAAGTAAGGAGCTCAGAGACTAAACAGAGGGTGCAGATGTAAGTCTAGGAGCCATTAGGGTTAGCAGTGAAATGGTGTTGATATGTAAAATCATGAGAGTAGACAAGTTCAGTCTGCTGAGTTGTAGGCCAGTGTTTCCCACTTTACGTGATTTACATTTAATTAATTTGTAGTAGTCATATTTATATAGTGCAGTATTACATTTTAATACCTGTATGCAATATGTAATGATCAGATCAGGGTAATCAGCTCATCTATCACTTCAGACATTTGTAATTTCTTAGAGTTGGGATCATGCAAAATCCTGTTTACTATGTATTTTAAAATTAATTAATACTGTTACGGTTTGTATCTAGTTATACCTCAAACCACATATGGAATCATAGGTGGGGCTTTGAGTGTGATTGGATTTTTGGCTACCGTAGATGGCTTGTTGTTAAAAGGTGGGGTTTGGTCAGAAGAGACAAGTCACTGCAGGTACAAACTAGAAGGTGTATCTCCTGTTCCAGCTCTTCCTTTGATTTTCTCTGTTTCTACACTACCAAGACACAAGTCGCTTTTCCCTAACCATGTCCATCCATCCTACCATGGAAAAGCTGACAAAGGACTGAAGCATGAATTAGAATAGTCTTCTCTTTCCTTAAATTGAAGGTGGTGAGTAGTGTGCCTCAATGACTAGAACGTAACTAAATAAATTGTGAAATCTGTATCACTTAGCAGAAAAAGTTTATTATATAAATGCTTGAATATAAATGAATTGTATAATATTAAATAAATGAATATACATACCATATACATTATATATCATATATAAAGAATTCACTAAGTAGATTTATGATGGCTACCTGTGGAATGGGGGCATGTTTACACAAAATGGCTGCCAGAGGATTCAGTCAAAGTTCAAAGGCCTGGTGCTCATTGTTGAATCTGGTACAATCTGTGTTGGAAAGCTGAAGGATCTGTGTATGTAGGAAGGCTAAAGCATGTATGCTGGAAGCCTTAAAGAACTGTACACAAATGTCCAAGGAATTGGCAAAGACTTCAGCTTCTCTGAAGAAGCAAAAAAGAAAGATGTTTTTTCTTCTTTCGCTTTCTATTGCATCAAGGTTACAAGCCTACAGGGTGGTGCTGCCCACATCTTGGGTATGTCTTCCCTTGTTAGTTTGTGGTACACATCTCAGTCATCCAAACAGACATATCCAGAACGGTGTTCCACTAATCTGGTAGGCATTTCTTCATACATTCAAGTTGACACAGCACAATTAACTATTAACTATTTTTGTCAATCAAAATTATCTTACTATCTGGGTCCAGTGCTTCTCAACCACTGATATATGTGGGCATCACAGTAACGTTTTTAAAAAGGCACATTATAGGGGTATATAACACCTACATTTACTTTTTAGAAATATTTCTATTGATGAATTGTTAATTTTAATTTTATGAGTTTTATTATTTTAGACAATCTGTACCTAACACAAAAATAAAATATCAGTAAGATAAAATGTTAAGATTTTAATATGTAATGAGTTTATGGAATAAACGTCAATATTGTCAATGTTAACTGTTTAACTGCTTACAAGATCTAAAAAATAATAGCAGAAATAAATTCCTATGTGAACCACAATAAAAATATGAATAAAACTCTACCATGGGAATAATTTTTGTTTCAATTATCACACCTGAGGCAATCCTCACACATGACAGCAGTATGCTCCATACACGAGTATCACTCACACGGATAACACATGTACTCAATTTTCTTTCCTGTTTGGCAAGCAGTGCTTGTCATCTTGTCTTCCTCTTGTTTTAGGAGCTCCCTATTATTTTATATACTATGTGTGTAATACAAAAATTAAATAGCAGTCAAATAAATTAGCAAATATGTAATGAATATTTAAAATAAACCAACAGTGTTTTACATCAACTGGTTACTAAAGCTAAAAAAAATACATTAGACATTAGTTTCTATGTGAACTACAATAAGAATATAGATAAACATAATCCTTACTTCAAGTAGCATAGCTAACACAGTTTTCAGACATGAGAACAGTTTGTTGCATGCACAAGTATTGCTTACACTGATAGCACATATGTTTTGTTTTCTTTCTTTGGTAGGACATACTTGACACCTTGTCGTTCTTCCTGTTTTCTTAGAAATTTCTTGTGGTATTTCACCTATATGTACAACACTCTACTCCACAATTCTTTTGGTGAGTTCTTTGGGCAGATACATATTGTTCTTCCTCTTTATTAGTTCATCATTTATCAACTCCTGTCCCAATTCTTTAAGAAAATTTCTCTGTAATATTTCATGCTTATTATTTTCTTTGCAAACTATGAAACTATTTATGCCTAACATATTAAGGATGGAGTAAAACACAACCACTGGACAGCACGTTGTGTTTCAAGAGTAGTTGCTGCAGAACTTGTCAACAACACCTACTTCACCTTTTGTTTTGTTATAAAATGTGACCATTTCTGACTTCATTTGTGTTGAGGACTCACTGTCAATCTTTTTTTGTTTGTTTGTTTGTTTGGTTGGTTGGTTGGTTTTTGAGACAGGTTATCCCTACATAGTCCAGGCTAGCCTTGAACTCACAAGATCCTCCTGTCTCAGTCCCACTCCTGAGTGCAGAGATTACAGGATGCCACCACCACATCTGGCTTCTTTATCAATCTTATCGTCACAGTGTAATGTTGACAGTATCGGTACTATTTTGTTTTCCTTTGCCATATGGGAGGCCAATGTTATTTCTTTCTGAAATCTGATTATATTATACATTTCTCTGTTGTGTACTTGCAAATTTTCTTTTGGGAATCTCCATTCTCTTCTTGTGAATAGATCCAGTGCTGGTCACATGTTGTTTCTCCAGCAAATGTAACATCAATGGGTAACTTATGAACCAATAGTTGAACATGAAATTTGGGTTACTTTTTGAAAGATGCAACAAATCTGTTCACAATGTCATACAGCTTATTACCACATGAGCAAAGACCTAGTGGCTGAGTGCCAGGATAAATTTCTAAATTGAAGACATAAAATTTCTTCACATCTACTGGGGCATATATTTTTATATCTAAGTTGGAAGATTTATTTGATATATATTTTCAAAAACTTCAATAGCCATGAAATGATGCAAGTGATCAGTTGTCATGTACTAGGACACTGTATAAATTGGTTGACAGTTTGAAACAACATTTTCCAAAAAATGAGTGAATAGCAGCCAAATTATCAGACTTTTATTTCTATTTTTGTTCTTGGTAAGTCTTTTTGTCATCAAAACATAGATAATTTTGAGAGAAATCAAATCTCTTGAGAGACATTATTTTTCTACAAAAACCTCAATGTGATAGCTGTCACTTACCCATAAATCCTTTGGATTCAGACAATTAGAATGACAAAATCTTGCTATGATGGTTTTTAGTTCAGATAGTGAGATGTTATGATAAATATGTTCTTTACTTTCTAGTATTATTGTTGATGCATACGGAATGTGTTACTTGTATTTCATTATTAGTGTATTTTAAAACACCTTGTAGCATATTATCCATTGCAAGCAATTTCCAACATTGAGACACAGTGTTGGCATTCTATCTGATAGGGTCATCCCTGACAAGAACCTAATATGAGATACAAATTCCCTATAATGAATGTTATCATTGTGTATATCTAAAATTGTATTGATAAAATTTTTCAAAATGCGAAAACATAAAACCTAATGACACTTTCAACTTAGTTCTAGCATTGGATTGCTTAGGTATACGTAAGTATTCTGTAGCATTTTGACTAGTTAAATATTTATTTACATGACTATTTTCTTCCTCATCTGAATCATGTGAATTTCTTCATCATATCTTGCTAACTTCTCGGGCTTACATGATCCAAGACATCATCAGTAGCTGAATCACCTGATGAATTGCTTTCAACCACCTCCCAAAGTTGTAAAAGGGAATTTTCCTGTGACCTTGCACTGAATTGGGCTAATTCTACAAGAAAGATCAAAAGAAAATGTAACAAAAAAGTATAAAACCACAAAAATGTAACACGGTGCATAATGTGAGTAAAGCTCACCCATTTACACCTTGCCATTCATCACACCAGTGGGTGAACACAAAGATTCTTACCGCAGTGCAGCTACGAGATGTACACCTAGCAAAAGTACATTGTGTACATTAGGCTAAAGGACATACTTTCATTAGAAAACTATGGTCATGCTGTGTTTTACTCACCATGATGCCCCTTGGGTTGGGGACCATGTAAAAATGGAGAGTCCAGTGCTACATATGATTGTAGTCAAAAGATGGAGAAGCAGGGGAGATTCTGATTCTATGGAGCCTGAGAATCTGCATTTTTACCAAGTTTCCTAATGATGCTCATCCATGCATCACATTTTGAATTCAAATCTCTTCAGCACTCAGGTATTCAGAAAAACAGTCAAAGATTTTTTTCTTTAAAAGTAGCCAGTGAAACAATTTGAGAAAGGAAGGTAATGAGAGAAAAACCTTAATGGTTACTTTAGTGAAATACCTTAATAGATTTAAGGAGTAAACCACTTCTTAGATTGTAGAATAAGCCTTCCTTAAAAATAGTACGCGTGATTCTTCTAGAGTGTTGTGCATTGAGAAATTGTATATCCTCTTTCCTGAATATTTAAAAATTCTTCAGGATTTTAATTCACAAGAGAGAATAATGATAGTTTCCTTTTGTTTCTTTCATCTTGGTTAGATTTGGTGTTAATTTTGTATGGAATTCATAAAGTATTGAAATTTCTATTTTTCAGGTAGAGCTTAAGCTATATGAAAGTCTACAAAAATTAAAAAGAATTCAGTGGAACCATCTGTTTCCCTTGACTTTTTTAAAAAAAGAATCTTTTTAAGGTAAATTTTGATAATTTATGCTTCTTCGAGGAAAACACAAATTCCTCAATGATTTTTCAAGTATATTGGCATAGAGTTTCATAGAATATTCTCCTATAATTCTGGAAAACAACTTCTGGGTGGGAGATTTGTAGCCTTTGTTATTCTTAAATTTGTTTATTTCTTGCTCTCCATATGTTCAGTGTTGGTCTTGTGGAGAGGCACTAGTTTCTATAATAAAAAATATAATAAATCTTAATTTTTATATGTATATTTTCTTTTTATATTATCTGGTTCTTTTTTTACCTGTTTTCATGTATCATGATTAGTAGAAAATTTCTTCTTTTGTTTAAGTCTTAAAAATTTTCCTCATCAGTAAGCTTACTTTAAAAAAATTTTTTTTTTAATCGGTACAGGGAATCGAACTCAATGACTTTGTGCTTGCAAAGCAGGCGTTTATGCTGCTGAGCTAAATCCCCAGCCCCCAGTAAGCTTACTTTTTAAACTAAGAACAAGTTTTCCTGCTATGTCCAAAATTTGCTGCAGACAGTTTTTGTTTTAATCTCCATTTTTCTAAATATTCCATAATTTTAATTTTTTTATAGCCTATAAATCAAGAGATTTTATGAACATATTTTTCAACTACAAACTGTTTAGGTTTTTAAGTCTGTACATCATATGTATCTATTTTTATTGAACTATATTTGAAAAAATGTGACCTCCGAAGTCTATTGTCTCAACTTTCTGAGATTCATTCTATGTCCTGTAATGCAACCAAATTTTCTGAATACTGTATTTGAGAAAGATTTTAAATATCTGAGCAATGCTTCATCAAGTATTTTGATTGCTATTTGCTTTTTGTTCACATGTATCTTCTTGATTCTGAAGAAAATACAGCAAAGGCTGCCAATTAATACTATTTTCAACTTACTTCTCCTTGTATGTGTAATATGATTTGCACCATGTATTTAGCTGCAATATGGTGTTACCACAAGTCTTTGACTGCAATGCAGAGTTGTACAATAACAACTTTCATAATGAAAATATCCATATCTACACGGTCCAGTGTAGTGTCCTAGTCCCAGCAACGATTGCATACCTCAAATGTATAAACTATACTTTATATTTCATGTTGATAAAATGCATTTAAATTTAAATGTTCACATAAAATCAGTGAAAATCTTACAGAACCCCAAAGTCTTTATTTTCTTCATAAACTTTATTATTAAATATCTCTTCTCTCTGTCTTTGTACTAGTGTTCTTCAGCTGCCTTGACAAATTACCACAAAATAGTGGTCAGTGGCTGAAACAAAGGAAATTTATTTCTCACAGTCTAAAAGCCAGAACTCTGAAATCAAGGCCTTGGCAGTGTTTCTCTGAGCTGTGAAGAATCATTTTGAGTCTTCCCCAGCCTCTCGTCTTTGCCAGCCACGCTCAATTTCCCAAACTTGCAATTGCACAGCTCCTGTCTCTGCCTCTGTACTCAGAAGGATCTTACTTATATATGTTACCACATCTTGTTACATTGCACTTCCTCCAAAGCAATTGCCACCACTTACTCTCTTTCCAGATTTATACCCTGTACTTGTATCTTTATCTGAATTTTGTCTTAAAATATTTCAAGTTAGAGTTCGGGATGCCCACTGAAGGTTTCCTCTTACATGCCATCAGTTGACATTGTAACACTTCAGGTGAGGATATTAGAAGGTATGAGGTTTAGGAGGTGGTTGGTTTGAGAGAATGGAGCTCTCTTGAATGGGCATTTGTGTCCTTATGTGAAATAGAGACCTCAGAAAATTCTCTATCCCTTCCACCATGTGAATATACCATGAAGAAACAGCTACCTATGAACAACAAGTGACTCTCACCAGACCACAGATCTTGATCTTGGACTTTTCAAATTCCAGAATGATAAGATATAAATGTTTTATCTTTAAACCATCCATCCTATAGCATTTTGTTAAAGCAGCCCTAATGGACTAAAATAGAGTTTCATCCACTTGTTTTTCTTTTCTTTTCTTCAGTACTGGGCATTGAGCCAGCCCTTGACTTACTGAGCTACATCTCCATTCCTTGGTAATATTTTTTTAAAGCTTTTCTGTGACAATCTTACTAAGTCACTAAATTGTAGGGCTGGACTCAAACTTCCCATCTTCCAGCCTCTGTCTCAGAGAGTATCCGGATTACAGGTGTGCCTCCACCATGCCTGGCTCAACTAACAATTTTCAATAGGAGAAAATTACTGGCTCTGGAAGCAGTGTTTGAATACTCCTTCCCAAAGTTAGAACTCATTTTCCTTATAAGAAAATAGGGTTCAGGAATTAAGATACAAGAGTTTAGTCAATGAAACAGCCTCAGTAATCATGAGGCATATTTACTCAGCTCAGGCATATTAGCTTTTTAAATTAGTTATGGGCAGCCATAACAGATACTACAACATAGGTAAATTAAAATGAGAAAACTATATTGTATCAAAGTACCAGAGCCCAGATGTCTGAAATCTAGTTATCCCAGGGACATGCTCCTTCTGTAGGCTCTATGGAAGAAATTTTGTTTGTGTTTTCCTGGTTTGGGGTCGTTGCCAATAGTTCTTGGCACTGATCGGCTTATAGTTTTATGAATCCAGTCTCTGTCTCAGTCATTACATGCTCTGATGTTCTCTGTATCCTCTGTTTCACAAGTCTCTCTCCCCTCATGAGGACGCCATTCATTAGATTTGGGACCCATCCTAGTTCAATATGATCTCATTTTAATTTCATTATAGCTGAAAATATCTTACTAGGAAATAAGGTTATAGTTATAGATGCCAGGTGTTAGAAATTCAAGATATCATATTTAGTGGCTCTATTTATCCCACATTAGGCACTAACAAAATTCTGGAGCAAAGGCGAAGCTAGGATTGAAATTTTTCTAGAGAGACCTCTGAAGGATCCTCTCTGATTCCACTTTACCTTCTTCATTTTCACATGAGACCTAACCTCTTTGGGACACCTGATCCCTCTCCAAATGACACCCTGAATAGGCATGATTTTCTGTGAAAAGGAGCCACCTGCCACTTTCACTCTCTGCATCATGAAGATAAACACAGACTTAAAAAAATCCACATTGTTACAGAAACTAATTGTATCCCTGGATGCGACAGGATTCTGTGGTGTGCTCTTTGCAATCACCGGGCTATTTCAGTTGTTTTGAGAGTCTCTGCATTGAGAGAAGAGTGGCATGTGCTCATTAAGATAAGGGCCACACTTAATTATAAATGCAGAATGTACAGTTTTCAGTACATTCTCTGCAGAAACAAATCATATTTCCTGCACCTTTCAATACAAATATAAATTCAAAATCAGAGTATACATAATACTGTTCAAGTTTTAGGACCCCACCTTTTCCATTTCACTGCATCTATATCTGTCTTTCCTACCCCGGAGTTTCACTTTGTGCACACTGGAGAAAAAAAAAGAATACAGAAACTTCTAGAATTTGCATTTATCAACATTTATTGAGCAACAGGTATGTGTCAAAACTCATTGTGGGTGCTTGGGATACATCAACAGAAAACAAACAAAAGTAGTAGGTCTTTCGTAAACCTTCTATTTATTTTTTTCACTCATTCATTGTTGTGTTTTTCTACTGTTGCTGCTTAGTTTGGATATTGCCCATTTGTTATTAATTGAATCTTTAGCTGGAATCAAAATGCATAACTATGAAGCAATTGTTAAGGTGGAAAACATCTAATATCTCTGTGTGTATCTCAAAAGTTTTAGATACTATAACCAAAATTAATTAAATGACTATGAAAAATATTCTGGTATTTTTTCAATGAAGATCCAACAGAATTGCTCTTCAAATGTGTAGATTTAAAAGTATTTCTATCCATATTCCCGAGGTTCCCTGTTTAAATCATTAAGAGCACAGGACAATATTCATAGATTTAAACTATCATTTCTATATGTTTTTTGACTCTTCAAGTCAGAAAAAAAGAAAATATAACAGAAAAGTGTATATATAAAACTGTGACATTTGCTTTTATTTTCTCTTACACTTGACTCTATTTTAATGTTATTTGTGAACTCTGTTTTTCTGCCACTGATCATAAATTCCATGAGGTCAAGAAAATTTGTCTTACGCTATTCTTGGATATCCCAAACTAAGCACAACCTGAAATGCAGAGTAAATATCTAACAAATGCATTTGAGACTTCTTTGAATTCTGTAAGTATGATATTTTGTCTGGTACATTTATGAAGACTGTGTAATAAAACTGAAGCTATCAGTGGAAAATGTTTGCTGTTTTGACTTGAATGTTTGTATCATCTTTAAAAATTGTGTTGGAATTTAAAGCTCAGTTTGACATTATTGAGAGGTCTGATTCTTCTGACTAACAAATGAGAAGGAGGCCCTCATAAGTGGGGTCCATTACCCTTCCAAAGAGAAGTTTTTCTTTCCCTTCCACCTTTTACCTGCTATCATACAAAGACACAATGTTCCCTCTGGCAGGTACCCCAACAATATGACATCCAGGAATCAGAGAGCTGTCTCTAGGCAGCAGACCTACAAAAGCTTTGATCTTGAACTTTCCAACTTCCAAAACTGTAAGAATGGATTTCTGCCTTACAACTTACCCAGTCTCAGGAACTGTGTCATAGAAGTGCAGATGGACGAAGTCACCCACTGAACATCCTCCTCTCTTCCCATGGTATTTTATACTTTATGAAATTCTTATAAAGTAGCACAGAGCTTTGGGTCCTGAAATGAATTTGGAGAAACAAATCACAGCCCCATTCTACTAAAAGCTTAGATCTATTTCTAGAAATTTCTATCTGAGTTTTCTCTGGTTTCATATTGATGCCACAAGTTACTATACTTGTTACAAAATATGTCCTTTAAACAAAGTCAAAAGATGCTTTCCTATATTGTAAACAGCAAGTTTAGTTAAGAATGCTATGTTTTTTCACCTTATGTGTTAGACAAATTTTAAGGCAGTTCCTATGATTCTAGATTTCTAAGATTTACTCCCTTATGTAATTCCTTTTAGGTACAGTGTGGCCCGTGAATTTCTCATAACTGATAGAAGAGAGCAAAAATCATGGGCTATGTGAGTCCATGTATATACCACCATATTGCAAAAGATTATTACACTTAACTTGCAAGGATAATTTCTCCTTTCTGCTTTTGAGTAAAGACACTGCACGCTGAGACTGACCGTTGGCAGAGAACTGAGGTTCAGTAAGAAGTAGGGAAACTTGGCCCCACAATCCATAATGAAGAGAGAGCTGCCAGCAACCACATGACCCTGGAAACAAACCTTTCTCTGAGTAGCTTGTGATGACAGTTCAGCCCGCATGAACATCTGTAGTGAACACTTGCAGCGTCCTGAAGATCTAACTACTTTGAGCCCAAGATACCGGCCCATGAAAGTTGGATGATAACCCATGTTTTGGGTTTTTTTTTCTTTTTATCGGTACCAGGTATCAAACTCACGACCACACGCTTGCAAGGCAGGCACTTATGCGGCTAAGCTAAATCCTCAGCCCCTAACCCATGTTATTTTAAGTCACTAAGTCTGTGACCTAAAGTCTACAAATTTAATACATGCACTTCATATGAGAGTTCTGAGCATAAACTTAAAGTTTCTGGATTATTAAGATGAAGAAAGATTCTGTAGCCACATTCAGACTCAGCAAGAACAAATTCCACATGGTCTTAGGGATGGTTGCAGTGAGCTTGGTATAGAAAAAAGTAGCATGCTTGCCACTTTTAATCCATCTTCCCACAATGTAAATGTTGTAAGACCAAGAAGAGCAAGCAAAGCGTTCCTATGTGTCAGTTGTTGCACTCTAGATCAATGCTATTGGGAAAGATTGTAAAGTGGACAATAAAGAAGGCAGCATGGGTGAACCATAATACATGTAAGCATATAATACATTTATGCATGTGTTGTATGAAACAGTGGGTCTTCAACAAATTCTCTTGGTTTGAGAGCCTCAGTTCCCAGTCTAAAATTCTCAGCCGCACCCATGCTAACAAAATTTGTGTTGGTGTAAGATACAAATCCCGTGAGACCAGATCTAGCAGTTTTTTTATAGAATCTGAACATTTCCATTTTATGTAAAATTTTCTATTTTTTAAACATAGGGTCATTTTTATGCACAAATATTACAGAGATGTTTCTCACTCATTTAATCACCCAACTCTGGACCCCCAAGCTTCTACCAATGAGCCTTTCTCTACAGAGTTCACAGTCTGTCCCATTATGTATTATTAAATATAGCCAACGGCAATTCACTTCTGTGTATGTGAAAGACAGTTAGCATATAATTATCCATCAGTTTAATTTTTCTTGAGGCCTATGTAATTAAGTAGTGGAATTAATATCTGAGGATATAATACATGAAATATGTAATACCAAGTTGAAGACATTGTCGAAAGTCCTCTACCTTCAGCCTGTGCATATAATCACAAATTGAATGGGAGTTGATGAATGTGTGCAGTTGGTCCCAAGGGTTGTTGAGACAAAACCATGATATGCCTATGATAGTATACAATCCATATCAAAATTTTCCTGTCCTTCATTGATCACAGTTTTAGTCTAATATAGCAAGTTGATTACTCTCCTTATAACTCTAAGTAATTGCATCTCTGAACTCTTACTAATCTTAATGGAGTACAAACTAGCAAACAGTGAAGATCATTAAGGAAATAAAGTATGTTCTTATCGACAGAAAGTTTATAAAATCATGAAAAAATAAACCCAAGAAAAATACTTATGAATACGATGCTGGTTTATCACATAGGATGGGTTTAAAACAATTTTATCAAAAAGTTACTTCATTTGTTCTCTCATTACCCATGTTAATACATGTTGTAAAGTAATTATTTTTTTCTCAGAAACTATTCAAGTGGCTTCTAGGATTTTTAGCTGTTTGACTAAAATAAATTGGTATTTACTTTGGCATATACTATACGCTGGAAATGTACAAATGCTTACCTGTAGTAGTTCTAGTTTAGGTCAATTTCTTTTGCAAGTTTTTAATGGCTATTGTGCTATTTCATTATGGAATACTTATTGTGTTGTTGACTTTTGAAAAGACTGCAGGGAAAGACATATTTGGTATTAATGCATTGGAAATAAGTATGAAGATACATAAAGATTTGAAATGAAAAGTTACCTTAAGCTAAAGAAGAAAATAAATCTGGATTTGATAGGTAAAGAAATTATACCCCAGTGAGCACTTATGAGTAAACGCTGCTTTTATAGTCCTCAGAAAAATTTCATAGACATTTAAAATAATTCAGTACAATTTTCTTTTCCATGTCTCTATATATAGGAGCAATTGTCAGATCATGGGAAAATGTTAATCTCTTCCAGAACTCATTTATAAAACTGAGGTAAAAAGAATAATAACACTTAAGTGGTTAATATATGCCAGACACTATTCTATGTATTCTACATGGATTATGTCTTTCAGAACTTAACATAAAGTTGCAAGGAAACTACTACCCATTGCAAAAACTTTGTCAATGAGGGAATATAAGATTAAGATGAATAAGTAAGAAGTAGCCAAGAGCCACAGATATTAGAACCAAGAAATTTGCTTCTAAAGCTTATGATTTTAAAAAGATTTATTACATTCATCATAATATGTGAATTTACCACATTCCTGTATTGTCTCCTACATAATCTATTCCATAACTTTATAAAGTAGCACAGTATTTTCCTGTGGTACATACTGTTGTTATGACTAAATGTAGTAATTCTTATAAATTAACAAGGAGAAGTTTACAACTAATACCTTTATTTATAAATAATAGTATTCAAACACAAGGAAATATAGAAAAACTGTAGAGTTATTTCACATGAAAATTGACTACTGATTTATTTTCAACTTTTTTTAATACAAATCTTTTTTCATGCCAATGTGCAGTTTTCTACTTACCCATAGACCCCTGTTTTGCAAATTGCACCTTTAAGGACTTTCCATGAGTTGGAGTTGAATATTAATAGACAAAGGAAAGAGATGCTCTTCCTGTCCTGCCCTCAGTTCCCTTTGGAATTTAGAAAATGCCCCTGAGATTGGCAGAGCCAGTGCCACATGTTCCTGCCTAATAGCCACGCTACTGACACTTGGTTTCTTTTGCTTTTAATGTGCAGTAACGCCTCCTCAATTTGAGCAGCAATTCTCCATGTATCTTGCCTGCAGTGCAGTGACAGCTAGACCTCACTTCAGTTACAAAGAAATGGGCATTAGCCAGGGAACTTTCATGGGGAGAGTACAAAGTTATATTGACATTGAAATTTAGGTTGATCCTTGGTTCTCATTCCACAGGAAAAACACGTGTAATCAGTAAGGGAATGCAGAAATTTAGGCAAGAGGCTTTCTTTTGTGCCTGATTTCTCATTTGCCACACAGAAAACAGTAAGACCACAGCAAATTCTTGTGTCTGTACTTGATAAATGGTAACATAATGGGTCTGTGAACTAAAAAGGGATGTATTTTAATGCAAACTGTATAACTGGGTTAGAAAAATAATGTGGATGCAAAGACATGTGCATATTATTGTGTGATATGTCCCATAGACAAAATGAAAGATTTCTTACACATACACCAAGTACAAAATGAAGTAAGAGAATAAGTTTGACAGTGGAAAAGGGTATAAGACATTTCAGCACTGTAAAAGAATTTGGGATTATGACTGAATAAAGAAGCATAGGGACATTACTAACAGGAATTTGAAACTTAAAACACTTTTAAAGTTGTAGAAAATGTAATGAAGATAATTTGGATACCATCTGTCTTAAAAGTTAGAACAATAAGGAGATAGTCTAAATGTGGTGTTTTTAACAAGTATATGAATATATTGCTAAAATATATATGAATGCATTATGAGTGAATATATGTATGACCTTGTTTAAGAAAGAAATTTACCCCTTACTATTAGCACTTAGAAAAATCACACAACTATATGGGACTTGTTTTTTATGTCAGTTGGAGTTTGTAATGTTTGTTTTGCTGTCCTGTGAATTCTATGAAATAAAAGATATAAAAGTATCTGGTATTGAACCTGATTGGAAAAGTTGTTTCCTTTTTTCTAAAATCATGTGTCCTATGAAGTTCTGAAAATAGGAAGAGGTTAGAAATACTATAAATCAAAAGTTTTATTCTGTTTCTTAAAAAAATCTGAAAAATTTTTCCTAATATGATTTGTTGTCAGACATATCTGAAAAATTTAATGATGCCTAATTTTGATATAGGCCTCATTACCTTACTGTGCTCTATGCCTTTTAATATAAACCACAATCTTATAAGGTAGCATATTATTATTTCCTGTGGTAGGTGAAGAAAATTGAATTATGAAGAGGTAAAAAATATTCTGTCAACCACCTACCTAAGATAAGCCAATGTATCTTCTTTAGAACTCAGCCTCCATTTCTACGAATTTTAGGTAGTAATAGCCAGAAATCTTAGATGTAGGTGACATATTAAAGTGCACCTATATTGTGTGGCATATAATATAAATTTAATAAAGATATGCATTCACTTTTAATCTCAAATACTAAAATTAGAAAAATAACCAGAGGCTAGATTAGTAACTCCACTAGGTGGTAAATTTAGCTTCTAGAAACCAATACCTATAATAATTAGATTTTTTTTTTTTTTGTACCAGGGATTGAACTCACAACCTCGCGCTTGCCAGGCAGGCGCTTAAGGCACTGAGCTAAATCCCCGGCCAATAATTAGATTTTTATAAAGACTTTTTTCTCTTCTATAGTAAGGAAACTTTTGACAGACCAACCCAGAGCTCATACAAAATGAGAGAACTAGTATTTTACTATGTCCCTTTAAGGGTCTGCTTATCGTCTGTATTATCAGCTTTCCCAGTGCTGAGACGCAAATTTCCAACATCCACAATTTAAACAACAGAGTTATCTGTCTCATGATTTCAACAGATTCAGTCCATGGTCAGCAGACTGCATGGCAGAAACACAGTGGCAGAAAGGTGTAAGTTCAGGAAGGTCAAGAAGAAAAGCAGAAGAGCAATGCCAGAGAGGAAGAGTTGAGGGACTTGATATGAACCCTAAATTTAAAACTCCATGACCCACTCAGACGCACACAAAAGTGTGCTGTGCTAACCTGTAAGGTGTTTCCCAAGATGACAACTCAGCTGAACCCTCATATCATCTTTTGGTCACAAATGTATGTTAGAATTCCAATCATCAAGTCCTGATTCTAGCTGGGGGAAGAAAGGGGCACAGATGTAAAAAGCATGATAGTTTAGCTACCCTGCTTTTATCATCTCCCAAAAGTCCCCCTGAGAGATTGCATTTCATTAACCAAAATTTTATTGCATGTGCCAACACTCCGTCAGTATAATGACATATAATGCAAACATACGCCACTTAAAATTTAAATATCATTGCAGCAAAAAAGCTGGGTATTGTGGCACATGCTTATAATCCCAGCACTTGGGAGGCTGAGGCAGAAGGCTTGCTGTGAGTTGAAGGTTAGGCTGGACTACGCAGTGAGAATCTGTCTCAGAAACAAAAAATTATTGGATGACTATCGTGGATAAAGTGATGAGTATAGAGAGAATGAGTATTGAATAGTCTTGGAGCGGTTCCTGCCACTCAAGGTTGAAAGAATCAATTTCAAAGCAAATTGCTAATCTCAAAAGTCAGTGGTGACAGTGTTAATTAAAATGCACACACTACCTAAGATTGCCAAGCCAAATACTGTATCAGTTAATTGATCATGAATCTTCACAGAATGAAAAAAAATTAAATTTAAAGACCATTAATCATAATGAGGTTGCAATATACTTTTAATTGTCATGTATCTTATGTACTAAGTAGGTTTCTTTAGACACAGTCTTCATGGTGAATAAATATTATTTCTAGTGTGGAGACAGATGTTTCTGTAAAGATTTCTTCAATATAACATTGAAAAGCATTAAAAGTGTGTGTATATCTAATGGCCTGCTGTTGATTTTAGAAAGAATTTATGACTGAACATTATATCAGGTTTCTAGGCATATTTTATTTTAAAAAGTTATGAATTCTGTGGATTAAACCAACAAAAATTATTGTATTGTATATCTGCATGCTAGAACTCAAATCAAGGTGTACTAAGAAAGGTTTTCAACAGCTAAACCCTTTAAGTATTTTTCTAAAAGAAGCCACCACATGTGTTTTTCATAATTTTACATTCCAAAATATTGACAAATGTAACTTAATTTTAACCATCCTTTAGCAGATTATGCATTTGGAGCCAAAGCAAAACTTGTGTGCACTAAAATCAATTTATAATCTCAGGTTGGGATTGGGGCTCAACAGTAAAATGATTGCCCATCATGAATGAGGCAATCCCCTGGGTTCAATCCCCCACACTGCACATGAAACAATTTTTATCTTTGCACGACCACTTATACTTCTGCACAGACATATATTTCCTGAAAAACACAACATGTTTAAATTGCAAACACAGGTGCACAAATGCAAAGGACACGATGATATCTGTCTTTAAGGAATCCTGCAGCCTTGTGCTTGTGAATTCAACATAACAAGGCAATTTCTTGCCTAGGAAGTATTTTTATTTTCTACTTTTGCATGTTGACTCATTTATAAATGTCTTCTTCTTAGATGTTTGCAAAGAATTTTCTTCTATACCTGTGGCTTGATATTAAAATGTGTTGAACAGATCAGCCTGGATGTTGCTTAAGCCACTTTGAGGAGCTTTTTAAACATTGTTTATATTTTTTCTCAATAAAATATTATTACTGTCAAAGTCTCTTGAAACTAAATACAAGCATAAAGTCTTAAACAAGACTCGCCTTCATATTTCACGATCCCCATGGAGACTAATACTACTTTCTTAATTTGAAGATTACTCAGCCTGAATTCTGATGTTTAAAATCAGCTCCATAATCTTGGAACCAAATTGCTTAAATTTCTTGACAAAATAATTGTAACTGCTTTTGTTTGTCGGATCAAACAAAGGAAGAAAAGCACCTGAAACTTTAGAAATTGGGGTACATCTCATGCTTGTTCTAAGCATTTAAAAAGGCAAAGCTTGCAACTCTGATCCACCTAGAAACCGTGCTTTCCGTGAACAGTCTGTGCTTATCTTTGTTCTAGAATCTAAAGCACTGTTCAGGTTTTCAACTGGGAAACTTTGAACCCTTCTGAAAGAATTTGAAAATTTCCTTGTAGATAATGTACACTCTGGGGGGTCTCTATCTGCTGTTTTTCATTTCTACCCTCCCATCAACATGCAGATCACACTAGTGCTAATACTCTTACATACAATGCTTGTACTTGTAAATCCTAAGATTTCTACCCAAAGACCTAATGAACAGAGATAAACTCCAAGAGCAATCCTAGCGTAAAGGTTTTCATTCAATTCAAACTTCTCAGAAGTTTCCTAATTCAATTAAATAACAGGCAGGTATCTGAAGGAAAAAAGCAAATAATAATAATAATAATAATAATAATAATAATAAAAGCTTCCACCTTAACACTTGTTAAGGCAACTTTGCTGTCTTTAGGACTGTCTGTATTTCAAAAGGCATGTGAAGACTTGTATACTAAAAGAAGATATTATGATAAAGTGTGCAGAAATTGCAGATTTTAGCCTCAGGCTATCCTACTTGTCTGCTTTGCAACATTCTCAAAGAACATAAATCACAAGACATTACCGAAAATGAGTGTCAACTCACAAGTTGCCTTTGAGCCCCCAAAAGAAATGAAAGTCTTTGGCAGTCAGATTGCATAAAATAAATGAGCCTCGGGCTAAATCCAAATTAGAGTCCAGGCACATATAATACGGTAGCTCCTGCAGTGGAAGGGCCGCGGACAGAAATCCACAGCTATGTTCTGACCATGTGCAGTCCAGTGCCCCTGTCCTTCCATAAACATAGACCCATCAGAGATCATGAAACTCTCCACTCAAAGTACTATTTCCTCCTATAGGAGAGAAATAAAGATGGGATCATATAAGATAGCCTTAAAAACACACTCTTTGTTATATATGAACATCACTTCAGGGATACTACAAACTGTGAAACAAGTGCACAATATACACACACAGACACACACATGCACACATGTATATATGTGCGTATAAATTATATGTATTCCTATATACAAATAGAGTTCATTGATACATCAATGCCCGCATAGCTCATTGTTTAGGAGACAGCCCCAAGGCCATATTAAGTGGGTTTTTTTTAAATAACAATGAATCTTGAAATGTTCAATTTACTGTCTTTGTATATTCATAACCTGCACTTGTTTTTCAAAGTATCAAATCTATAAATCTGAAAATCATGTATTTTATTGAAATTCATGTACTTACTCCAGATGCTGTGTTCCTCAGGTATATGCACATATATAATTATGGGAACAAGACTGTGTTTCAATAGCAGCAACACAAAGGCAGAATTAATTATGTGGGAAGCATAGAGGAGGTAATTCCAGAAGGTTTCACCAAGAAGACTCTATATATTTTGAAAGCACAGTGGAGTTCAGAAGTTAGGAGGGGAAAGTCATTCTTGTTAGAGAGGGAAAACAATCTTCAAAGGCTTAGAAAGGTAAAACAGAATGGCAAGGGGGTGACAGAAAATGATTAATATCTGCATGATCTTATGTCTTTGCTACTTTGGCAAAGGAGGAGAGAGATTCACACAAATCTAAATGAGAGGAAGCCCAAGCCTATGTCTAGTACTTTTCCAAACACTATTTATAATAGTATCTCTTCTGCATTTTGATTTGTTTCTTCTAATACTTAAAAATTAGCAAATTGTGTTTTTAAATGAGAATCTAATATTTATATCTTAAGTATAAGCTGTGTGATCTATGAAGAATATTCTTAAACGACACCAGTTATGTCTGATCACCAGCAGGAGGGCATCCTTTGGGCAGCCAGTACCTGCAGTTTGCCATACTGAACAGGAAACATGTTGGAAAGTTAATTACTGGTAGGTAAGGAATGTCCAAGAGGCCCTGAGGCATGAAATGGAACCATGTTTACATTCTCTGGGACAGTGGGAATCTCTTATCATTCATGCAGTTTATTCCACTAGAATTTGCCCAACACAGCTTGGTAGTACAAACATTGAACACTGGGAGAACCAAACAAGCAAGATAGATTAAGACAGCTATGTTCATTACAATTCAGAACAAGTGTAAAGTCATCCCTGAACATTTTACACTGTGTACCTTCTCGCACACAAGATTAAAATAAATACCTTGCTTAGTCTCCACGTTAAATTTAAGACACAGGAATTTGGGCATAGGTTTTATTACCGTATAGTAACAATCTTAATATGATATAACCTTTTGATACATATTTAATGTCCTAGAGCATTACAATTGTTCTTGTTATTGTAGTGAGACATGATTGTTGTCGTTGTTTTTAAATTTGATTTTACAATTTTATTTAGTTGACTTTTTGTGCTATTACATATCAAACATGGGGCCTTGTTCTGCTAGGCAAGTGTGTTACCACTGATCTATAACACTAGTGCTAAATTTAATTGATATTTGAATGTTTTCAAAATAAAGTCATATTGGAATGTAAAATAAAAATTCTCATCTTTATATTTTCTTTTTACTTGCTTGTTGTGGATAATTCCAGACACATTTTAGGCAAATATGAGTAGCTATAACTGCAAAGTTCATATCTGCAAAGCTTAATATTGCAAAACATACTTTAAAAATCTAATGTTTGTCTTTATGAGTAATGAAACAAATATTCATTTGTAATCTTGAATTTGTTCAGGTAAAACTTTAGAATAAACTTTAAAAGGCTAGTATAGAGTTAAAAGTATAAGTATAAATTAAGTAAATATAGCCAGATTACCTCCAATTCATTGTCATTTTTTCTTTTACAAATTTATATTCCCACTAGCAGTGATTATCTTCTTTCTAAGCATTATTTTTCCAAATCAAATAGTTGAAAGTTGTGGTAATATTACAATTGTTTTTGTGAACATTTTTCTTAGCCAGAAGATAAAGGATAATTTTCCATTTTCCTGATAAATATAAAAGCTTACAAGTTGGATGACAAAAAGAAAACAAGCTCTTTTGTATAAGTAAAAAATTATGTAATATAAAGTTGTTAATTAAATAAAATCCAGCAGAATTCAACCCCAATGTAAATTCTTGCAGGAAAAAAAATCTGTCAAGTGTTTAATGAGATTTCTATTAATGATTAACATTAATTAAGGTGAATCTGAAGACAACAAAATTAGGTTAAGGTAGTCAGAAATCCTGTGTGTTTGTGTAGGGGTGTGTGTGTGTGTGTGTGTGTGTGTGTGTGACTTTCTTTGTCATTATCAATTTATTCAATGTATAAAAATATCCACAGCAATATACTGAATGTTTCATGTTTCCTCACATCTGGCAATGGAAAAAAATATCTCTTCTTAGATTTGAGAGTCTTTTTGTGTTGGCTATGTTTTTTGCACTGCTGGGACAAAATATCCAACACCCAAAGTTAAAAGAGCAAAGGTTTATTTAGTTCACAATTTGTAGAGCTTTCAGTCTGTACTCAGATAGCTCCAAAGCAAAGTGGCATGTGGCAAAGGACAACAGTTCATGGCAGTGGAAGACAGCAAAACCAACAAGAGCAAACAGGGAGGAGCATGGACACGAGACTCTTCCTGTCCTTTATATCATATGTAGGCTATCCATCCTAGGGTGAGTGTAGCAGCCAGAGGCATAATTCTAGCATTAGAGCACACATCAATCACATATTCTAGAAGCCTGCCCCCATGACTCTATGAGGCTTTGGGGCACATCAGGACACAAACCATAACACCATATATTAAGCTCCAAGTAATGAGGAGGGAGGGAAAAAAGTCACAGTGAAACAAATAAGAGTAATTTTCACACTTACTGAGTCTTGAGAAATACTTCAGTTTCAGGTAATTGATTTCAAGCCAGCTGTGAATCAAATAGATATATCTGTAACCTACTAAACATTTCAAGTGCTTCCAACAAGCTAATTCCAGTACCAAAGTATTGCTTCAGGATTTTCCAAAAAGAACACAGGTAAGCATGGAGAATGCTTTTTTTTTTAATTGCCTAAGGATTTAGCTAAATAGGGAACTGATATTTGGTATTGCCATGAGGAGACCTAAATTCTACGTTTTTAACCAACTGTTGTGTGACATCAGTGCCACGGTTGGACATTTTTTATTTACAATAGCAAAGGCATACAAAAGAGAAATATGACCCAAATTTGTAAAAATTTTCAATCTTTATATCAGGGCATGATTCTACTCTAACGTAGTACCAATGATAGTTACATTTGCTAATAATATGTGTGCAGCACAGTTACAACCTGTGCTGCACACATATTATTAGCAAATGTAACTATCAATGGTACTATGTTAATAAAAGAAGAAAAAGAGTAAAAGGGCTGTGTTGTCTCTCCCCATTACTAGAAAAACATCAAAAAGAAAATTTACTTCTTCTTTCTAGAAAAAAGATAATACTTGATATTAGTTGGCAGGGCTATCATAATAAAGTGCCATAGACTGGGTGGCTTAAATATCAGATATGTATTCACTTACAGCTCTGGAAGATAAAAGTCCAAAATCAAAGGGGTAGCACATTTGATTCCTTCTGAAGGCTGTGAGGAAATAATCTTCCAGGCCTCTCCCCATTATTTAAATCTGGCCATCTTCTCCCTTGGTCTTTTAATCTTTTTTAAATATATATTTCCTTGTCCAAATTTCCCATTTTCATTCCATATCCACGATATAGGATCAGGACCCATTCTACAGATCTGTGCTAATTTATCCCAACAAGCCAGCCATGGATTTATGGCAGGGTATGGCTGCAGTCAGTGCACCTTCTGCAGGGTTGAACTCCGCTGGGGCTACTGCATGAAGCAGCAGCTGTTCTGAGTTCTGTGCTCAGTTAGCCCCCTCTCCTAGACGGCTTCCAGCCAATTGCTGTCTCCTGTGAGATGACCAAGCCCTCAGCACTCACCTCCAGTTAGTGCAGTCCTTCACCATCTCCCCTCCTCTACTATGTCTCCCTGTGGGGGACTCTGGGGTTACCGGCAGTCACTGTGTGTCCCCAGGTTTGAACAGTTCCTCTCATGCTGTGAGCCCTGTCTCAGGGAGAAATCTCTGCTGACTGCCTCTTTCTTCTTCTTCGAAGTTTCTCTCTTTATTCTCTCTGTGGGCTTCAGTTCTCACTTTAGACCCTTCCTGGGTGCAGGGGACCCACTCCCCTCCTTCTTGTCTTCCTTGAATTGCTATATTACAGCGTCTGGATGACAACTCACAGAGAGACACTTTCTCTGCTGCTTAGTGCTCCTCCATCTTCCCAGAAATCTTTATTTAGGGCCTGAAAAGAATGGGAAAATTAAGTACATAAAAGTATAAACATGACACATATTGTGCCTCTATTTCTTACTAGTTTTATGACTTTTCACCCATTACAGTACTTCGGCTCCATAAGGCAGAGTCTGATGGGTAAAGTGAGATAAAGGAGGGGAAAGGAAAGAAAAGCAAAAGGGAAAAAGAAAGAATGGTAGAACCAAACTGGAAACAAAGCCTGCGTAAAAGGGAAGGAAAAGAAGTGTTAAAGGGAGGGAAGAAAAATGAGAAAAATAAAGACAAATTGAAATGTGTTACTTACAGGTACAAATTCCTTATAATATATATGTTGACATGTGTGATGATATATATTAATAAAAAGAATATAGCAAAAGTATTATTAGATGAAATTATTTTGTGTAACACATTGCACCATTGTCTCCAGGGTATTAGGGCATCCACAGAGAAACCACTAGGAATTTAAACATGAAAATGTTAATATACAAAACAGTAAAATAGTGACCAGGAAAAAGAAGAAAAAAAGGCTCTAAAGAACATATAAAGAGTAAATGCAGCAAGCAACTATGAATACTGTGTCGAGTGAGACAAACTAGGAAGAGACAAACTACTCAGAAGTATCTTCCCCCGAGGCTGAGACTAAAAGACTTTGGAACAGATGTGGCTGCAACTCCACTACAAAAACATACATCCTGATGCTGGTGCAGAAACCGGCCAGGCCTCTGATCCAGAGCTGGCGCAGACAGCAAATGAGTGGAGGGTGAGACGAGGGTGAAATGTGGGCCTTTTGTGCAGCAGCTGCCGAGAGTCTGACTCCAGATCAGCTCACTGTAACCAGGATAGGGATACTAGAAACACCACAGGCCACGTGGTTAGCTGAATTTCAGAAAAAAAACAACGAATGTATTTTTAGAGTAAGACAATACTCAGGAGAGATTTACACACAAATGCAATCAGTCAGTATTTATCTGGGTTCCCAACTCATGCGTGCATCCTTAGTTTTGCTAAATCTGGCAACCTTCGGAAGGAAAACCCTTGCTCCTAGAATGGCTTTGTGGTGTCCCTTCAGCACCCTCTGTTGACAAAATTTAACACTGAGCCACCTGGCTACAGAAAAATGTTGACTTCGCCAAAGTACGGCAAAAGAAAAAAACAGTACAGTACAGTACAGTACAGATTCAAAGCTCAGTTAAGACACTCACAGTTACCACATAAATCACCTCCCCCAACCTTTCCTTTCAGAGGAGTACAACAGGGTTTTCTGTTAATACGTGATTCCCCTTGTCTTCTCTTCCACAGCACACTGCACATTTTTAACCCATTAATTTTTGGGTTTGGCTAAGTGGCCAGCAGTGGCCAGTGAAATATGAGCACATGCAATGCATGGTTCATGACAACAGAGGATTTGAGGAGCCCTGTGAATTCCCGCAAGTACTATTGCTTATCCCTGCCAGGGGAGGAGTTCATGCCAAACAGTGACTGTTTCTTTTGCTTTGATTCCAGAATGAGAAAACTCACGGGGTAGACTTTCAGCATTAAAACTGCTAGCACGTAATGCAAAAGAAATTTTTGTTCATACAAACTACTGAGATTTTGGTGCTTTTTAACTGCAACAAAGCTAATATACTTAATATATATAAAGCATTAGTTCCTATACTTAGCATACTATTCAGTTTTGGTAAAGATAGACATGACATACAGAATAGAGCATTTTTAAAGATGCGAATTCAATATAAAGTTTTATTGTATGTTACTTGATATTATTCTAATGTAACTTCATAAAGACAATTACATAACCTATGTTGTACATTACTCCAAAGAAGTATTGAGCAGTTTTTCTGAAAATCAGCAGATAAATATGTTAGGTTCTACAGGATTTGTGGTCCCTGTTACAATGACTAAATAACCTCACAGTGTTTCAAAGGACCCAGTGACAATATGGAGCAAGTCAATGTGGCTGTGTTCCAGTAGAATTTTATTTTCAAAAGCAGAAAGTTGCTTGAATTTGGATCACAGTTCACATTAATGGACTTGTCCCATTCTTACCATTAGACATGAAATTCTCCACAAGACTTACAAAAATAGCCTAGTTAGAACATAAACTAGATCACAGTGTTACTTCTTTAATCACCTGCACTACTTGTCTTACATATGTAGAATAAAATCTGTAGTCCCATGAGTCATAGGAATTCTGAGTATTACTTATCTTTCCTGAATCATCTTGAATATCATATTTGCCACAGTAAATGACTTACACATCATGTATTACTGCTTTGCTGTCCGTTCTCACCATCAACTCTTGGTGGATGCTGACTGGACCCACATCGGACTTACCTGACAGCCCAGGGAAGATTGCTCTCTTGGGTTTTTCTCATTTCTGCTGCATGAGAAAACAGGACTGCCACTCAGCACCAAAGTGTGTGCATACGAGGAGTGAAAGAGAAAATGCCCTGAGTTTCAAACACTTGATCAGTTATCCAGGGTAAACTGATAATGGGTAAATTTTCTTCCATTTTGTTCTTGACCTGCAATTTGCACAGTTTCTCAAATGATCCTGAAGACTAAGCCAAACTTCTCTATTACTGATCAGCGTGATCACACATCATCATATTGGTTCCCCTAGCTTTTACGTTGGTTACTGCCTTAAGCCATTGTGCTTCCTTGCGGGGAGCAGCTGAAGCTGGTTATTGGACACATGTGGAGGGCTGGAGCAAGGCTGGAGTATGGCCTGACCGAAAACAGAAAGTGCCCCGGGTGAGCCACGCAAACAAGATGCTCCAGTCCACCGGGCTACAATGCATGCAGGTTGCTAGGCAAATGGGTGTCATATGACACCAACCTGTCAAATATATAAATAAATGTGTAGTGGTGGTTGAGCAGCTCCTTTCCTTCTATCTGGAAAGAAAGCTTCACCTGACCTCAGCTTTGCCTATTCTGCCTTTTATCTTTATTTTTCCATTTTCCCACCTTTGCTCCCCCACCCCACCACCACAACTGAGGACTCGGAGAGCTGCTCTGAACAGGCACTCTTTGAGTTTTGACTTTTGGAAAACTTCTCATAGCCAAGCCTAAGATCTGTAATTGGGGACAATGTGTGAATCCCTCCTTCTCATTCACGCTTTTTTACTCTCACTTTTCCTTTGTTTGTGATGAGAACTTGCATGTTGTTTTTTTGTTTTTGTTGTTTTTTTGTTTTTGTTTTCCTCGCCTAGGGCACTTGCACTTGTTGCTGTTTCTGGACTGAAATTTACAGTTGAAGGACTCTTTTGTGTTATTCAGATTTCAACTCGAATAATGCCACCTCAGAACAGCCATCTTACATGTTTAAATCTAAACAAACATGCTGAGAATTTGTGCTCTATTACCAGGTGGAAATGTTTTCGTGGCATTTAAATTTCGTTGAACAAGTCTAGTCACTGCCTCTTTTATTGCTTCGCTTATTATCTTTCCTTCTTCACAGCTCCTGGTCAACCCGTGCATTGACTGCGTGCTCCACGAGGAACAAATGCTTTCTATGTTCATTTGTGTGCCTTGCCCCTAGGTCAGAACCTGTTTTCTGAAAGGCTGAGAGCACATAGTGTTCATTGAATAAGTATGAATCCCAGCTAAGTGAAAGCACTGGCTGTGATTTTGAAATCCTAGTTCACTATAAATTAGGAGTACCTTGTTAGAAGAAAGTATGTTTACGAAAACAGTTGCAACGTGAAATCATGTTAGGTGAAGACAATCAGACACACAAGATTAAGTATTGCATGATTTCTCCTATACAAGAAGCTCAGTATATAAATAAAGTGCAAAATGAAAGACAGAAAATGAGAAAAAAAGGGAGAGGAAAAAAAGTTATTATAATCCAGCATGGACAACGTATCTAAAGGCTACCTTGATTTAGTGTAATTGTCTTATGTGTTTTTAGGCTGTTAGTCTGATTGCTAAATTGCATGTATTACAATTAATTTTATAAAGATTTATAAATAAATGAATCTGATGTTGAATAAAGGGAGGAAAATGTGAAGGAAAAAAAATTGAAGTATGTTACATACACAGAACAATTTCCAATAATGAAAGTGATCATTATGTACTGTAAACATGTACTAATAGAAACCAAACATTTAAAAATAAAAGAAAATGAAAAATGTAAAAATAAAGATATAAATGAAGTTGATATTTGAAAAGTCTTATCATTGTCTCTGACAGGGACAGAGACACAGCTACATCACACAAGGTCTCTAAAAAGGGCCAAAAAATATTTGGACCCTAAAAATAATATTTCAAAATTTAATTTATTTAAAGAAATTTCAGTCATCAGTTTTAGTGTAATTGGTTACCTTGACAAAGCAGAATTAGACAGCTGTGTTACCTTGTCTGTGAGTAAGAGCATACAGGAGGTAGGAGAAGTTTTTTATCTAAAGAGCTGCTACTTTCTGAATAAATTCAATTCAGTGAGTGCTGATTCATATCTGGGTACATTAGATACATGTTTCTAAAGCAAACCCAAGCTTTTGACTACTTTTAGAGATACACTATAAGAACGTAATACCTCACAAGGGGTGTATTCTTCTCTCTTTGACAAGAGCAGAGCTACAATCACACATCTGTCATGGCTTTGTGAAAGGAAGTGCTAGAAAAAAATGAATACTTGCAACTGAAAATGGCATAAACGGAATTTCTCTTAGATCTGCACCTAAGCTCCATATTTTAACATGCTCTTAGGTAATGAAGGATGAAATATATTACATGTTGCCTACAACTTTCTAAATCTAACAAACTAGAAATACAACAAAAATCATGACTTTTGCATTATTTTGGAATACTTTATATTCTGATCCTTGAGTATTGTCAGAACTTGTCCTACTTTAAATAAGGCATTAACTTTATTTGTCTTTCTTCCTTATTTCCTTTTAAACTCTTACTTTCCACATCATGTGCTTTTAATTTAGTATTATGTTTGGTACACAGAAGTCATTTAATACCAGTTTCTAAAATCAAGATTCAACAATTTCTAAGCCACAGAAATTTATTTCTCACTGATCTGGAAGCTGAAAGTCCAAGAACCAGGCACTGGCAGCTGTGGTCTCTTTTAAAGGCCTTTTCCTCATAGATAGTTCCTTTTGCTTCACACTAACCTAACAGAAGGAGTAGAGGAACACACAGGACCCCTCAAACTCTTTTACAAGGGTATTAATCCCACTCATTAGGACACAGTTTTCATGACCTAGTATCCTACCAAAGCACCTATCTCTTCATACATCCATTTTAGGAGTTAGGATTTGGCACATGAATTTTGATAAGACATAGTCATTCCAATTATAGTAGCTACCACGTGTCAGCTTGAACATGGTTATGTTAATCTCCTTCTGACATATCATCTTAATGTATCAGGCCACTTCAACCCCTTTCAAAAATAGACAAATCCCTACAGAAAGGAATAAGAATAAAATCATTGGTATCTTTCTTGCAACTGTTGCTATGCTTGTAAATGCCACGGGACACTGAGAAGTCTTATTTCTTGTGTCCTGTGTGGCTCAAATCCATCTGTTCTAAAAGACAACAGAATCTGCCTTAAATTGAGATTCAGTTTTATTAACTCAAATGTGTACAGCACATGAATTCATTGCAGTAGTGCTGGACTCCATCTTTACTTAGAATAGTAATTTTTTCCTTTCCTCTCTTCCCAGTTTTTGACATCTCTTGAAAAAAAAAATTAGATGACCTTTTAAATATACAGTTAGCATCTAAAGATTGTAATGAAAAGACTGTTTAGGTTCCAAAGAGAAAGGAGAGGTGATTTCTCAGCTAACTTTCACTTCTAGTAGCAGAGTGCAGGAAAATACTCAATGAGAACTGAGTTAAAGCCTATCTTTTCCTGATAATTAGGTCCAAATCTGAGTATGAAATTCAAAGGACCTACTTAGACAGGGAAATGAATCATTCGTAGAGCCCTTAAAAGCACCACCAACTCTGAGTGGGGAAACATAGGCATCTGAACCTCACTTTTTTAATAAACCTGGGTTGAGCTGCAATGACACAAGTGGGCATATGCAAAAAGCAAGAGTCAAGGAGAGCCTCACAGCAGAAAGTTGAAGACTTCGGCAAAATACCGTAGTTGATTTTGGGTGTCAGGTTGTCTTCTAAAAAACTCTATTAACCAGTGAAGCAGAGGCTTTAATTCTGTTTTGAACATTCTGAACATAGCTAGATATATACTGCCATCAATCCATTATTATTATTATTAGCATTATTATTATTAAACTCTGTGTCACTGTGGAGATTTGATGGGTTTTCCTACTCATTGAGATCAGTAGAGAAGTTTAATCAATTTCTAAATAATAAATCAACTTTCTGTGCCCTTTATAATCTCAATGTAACACATTACAATTCAAGGCCATTGCACTACATTTATCTTTAATGAATAATAAATGCTACATTGGTATTGACTGAACAAGCGATTAAATATTCCATCAGTAGCTGAACATAGAAATACTTTTAATTATTAATAAGCCACAAGCTTTGCTTGTCAGGTACAATCATCTTTTGGTGGGAACAACTTATTTTTCTTTTTATTATTGTGGACAAGTGCAATCAAATGTCATTTCAAACCACTTCTAGTCATTCTCCACTGTTGGGCAACTTCTAGATTCACTTTTTACCAGCTATAAAGGTCAGTGGGCTTGGCAAATAACAATAAATATGAAAGTGATGTGTATTTTATGGGAAAATCTCAGAAAGGAGATTGCAAAAAAATTATGACCTTAGATTTCTGTATACTTATTTCAAAGGATAAGCATAATAAAATACCTATGGCATGTTAGGAGACATATACATAAAATTCCAAGACTTAAGTTAAACATATATCCATAAAAGACTTTGTCCTTGGATGATGGGAGCAGAATGTATAGAATATGGTGCCAGACATTTACATAAAGTGTGAGAGTGGAGAAAATGTAAAAGAAAACCCTGGAAAAATAGAATAAAAGTAACCCAACAGTTAAGGTTTGTGTATGAAATTATTGAAAATTAATATTGAAACTTAGTGTCCATGGCGATTGTCTATGGGGGTATGATTGAGTCCCTCAAGAATGAATTAGAGCTTGATAAAGTGCTGCATGCAGTAGTGTGGACTTTTGTCCTACCACCCCCCTGAGGGTACAGTATGGCTCTGCTCCAAGCCCACTGCAGCACTCTGTCATCTTAGAAGTCTGGAGAGTTTCCTCAGCAAACATGGAACCCAGCCACTGATCCTGGACTGTTCAGCCTTCTGGTCTGTAAGAAATTTTTCTCCTCCCTTCCCTCTGTTCCCCTTCCTTCTTTTATTTTTCTTTCATTTTTTTAGTTGTACAAATGTATGCAGTACAATGTTAGCTTCTGGTGTTGTTAGCAAAAACAATGTACTTTGAATATCCATCCTCTCAAATATTTAGCATGGTTTGTGGTAAACTCTTCCAACTCCTTTCTTCCAGCTATTTTGAAACATACCATAAAATACTGAGCAGAGTGGCCTTACTGTGCCTTCCCCTCTGCCACTACTCCTCCGTCATTGAAAGTTCTGAGCCTAATCTGGACCAGGGCTGCACACATGTCCCACCTTCAGAGGGTGCTGCAGAGAAACAAGCTATCCTTCTACCCTCCTTCTATGAGATGTGCTTTTATTTTATTTTATTTTATGTATTTTTGACAGACAAGATGTTTTATTTTAAAACAGAAAAGGGGAAAAATTAAAAGATCAGGAGCCATTAGACAACCAGGAATGTTGTCTATATGGACAATGTGCATCTAAAACATGACAGCAACTTTCGGAGAACTAAACACTACACATTTTCCCACCTTCTTCTCTAATCAACTATATTTGGTATGATGAAAATGACAAAGACCCTACTAATTATTCAAATCATCATGCAATTCAATTACAAGGTGTTCTTGACCTATCAGCATTTCAGCTGAATTTCAGAAGTACTAATGAAGATATCTTGAATGTTCATTTATTGTGTATGTTTACTTATTGGCTCATATCTACTATAAATACTGATTCTAAGCCAGATCTAAGGTCTCCAAAGCATTGAAGATTTGAACTTATTTTCCAACTTATTTCACATTCTTGAATCTCTACTAAACCCTGAGCCAAATGTTGTGGTATTCTAGAGATCTGGGTGGTGTGGTGGTAGACAGAGAAAGTCCTGCTGGTGCCCAGGGGAATAGGCAAATATCTAGAAACAGAGGAGGAGGCCAAGTAGAATCCAGGGTGCCAAATTAATGCCCTTCCCTTCCCAACCCTTTCAATGGGCACCGTGTGGCAGGAAGTCAACATTCCCATAGTACCTAGACTAGAGCCAACATTGCTGTGTGATGTGAATGCCCACTCCTGTGCCCACAGCTGGCAGCCACCCCCAAGCCGGATACCTCAGAAACTGTTTCTCAGCCTCCAACATCCAGGGTAGGGTAAGGAGCTGATGAATGGAAATTCTGTGGGTGCCTATCAGGAGCAGAAGCTGAAAAAGTCACTGCCTCATTCATTTCCCGAACTGCCAATATCAACCTTCTTCGATGACACTGGTAAGTGACAATCTATGGTATATGTGGTCTTCTGCCTGGCTTATTTCACTTAACAAAATGTCTCACAAGTTGATCTATGTTGCTGCAAATGACAGAGCTTGCTTCTTTTTCTAAAGCTGAATGATATTCCATTGTATATATATTTCACATTTGTTTATGTATTCACTCACTGGTGGAAGCTAAGGTTGATGCCGTATCTTGGTTATTGTAGATGGTGCTGCAATAAGCATGGGAGAGCAGTGGTTTCTTCTACATGCTTACTTTGTTTCTTCTGGGTAGGTACTTACATAGTAAATCAGTTATGGATCCTATGATTGTCCTGATTTTAGCTTTTTAATTTGTTTCAAAAATCTCCTTGCTGTTTTATACAATAACTACACTGATTTCTATTCTCATTAACAGCCTGTGTTTCCTTTAACTGTGAGAAATACATTTCTATTATTTATAAATTTCCCCATCTGTTCTATTTGTTAGAACAACACAAATGGACTAACACACCAAACAAACAGAACATAAGGCCAACAATTTCCTAAGGTAATTGCTATAGAGTTCAAACATAACAGTGAATTGGCCATTTAGGAGACATTGATTTGACATGTATTTATTAAATTCTGACAAACTTTGAAGACCTTAGAGATTTAAGATCCTATACTTTGAACTTCATGACCAATCAGAATAAAGCAGACATAAGTTTTGCAATGTTTGGAAAGCAAAACAATTACTAAATATTGTCTAAATTATGAAGTACATCATTAAGTGAAACCCATGCTTTAGATTCATATTTACGTCTCTGACTTCTAACCGAATGTGTTGCACAGTAGAAAAATATAAGTCATTGAAAAACAATTTATTGAGTATCTACTACATGTCTTATTACAATACTGGACACATGAAGATAAATAAAACATTGTCCTTGATTAGCTCACTGTCTAATGGAAGAGGGAGATAGTAAACATGTGTTGAGTTAAATTAAAACACTATGTGTATTGCCCATCAATTAATCTCAATTTGGAGAATTCTAAAATGGGTAATATCACAAGAGTAATGAGAGGCTGTAGAGAAATGGTATACTGACTTTCAAGCATACATCATCCATTAATCATCATGTAGTTTGGCTCTAAGTAACAGGAAACATGACTAAGAAAACTTAAAAGATCTGAATTTCTTGTTATCATTTACCAAAAACTCTGGAGGCTGACATTGCTGGTGAAGGGTCATTTGCTTAATGAGGTCAAAACTTCTGGTGGCATTTCTACACTTCACTTGCGTTTCTCTTCATGACTTCAGAATAACTGCCATAGCTCTGAGCATAGAATGTTCACACTATGTTTAAGGAAGAAAGCAAAGGCTGCTTTAAAACAAATTAGAAAGCCACCTTGTTTTCCAGGGACCCCTTGCCCATCAGGCTACTGCTATATATCTCACTGGTCAAAACTCGGCAACAGTCTCTTTGATGAAGAATATCAGAACAATATGAACAAATAAAACAAGGAAAAGACATTTCAAGAATATGAAATAAGTAGCGCCTGTCACAGATCCCTAGAACAAGTAAAAAGAGTTGTGTACAGAAATAAATAAGGTTGTGCATGTCAGATAAATAGCAGATACAAATGACAAAGGAGGAGTATCTCTAACGGATAAATGATCCACACTTGCAGACATCTGCATTACACTCAGGTCAACGTTTGAAGGGCATTTTCAACTCTACACAAAAGGAAAAAGAATAAGACAGGAAATCACAAGAGCAAGTGCTATGCTTTAAATAAACTGGTATTTATTGAGCACCTATTAGTGAAAACTCTTTTAGCTAAAAAGGGGACCATTCGAGTACTTTTATTCCTCTAATGTTT
Source organism: Dolichotis patagonum (assembly GCA_004027295.1). Lineage (NCBI taxonomy): Eukaryota > Metazoa > Chordata > Mammalia > Rodentia > Caviidae > Dolichotis > Dolichotis patagonum. Next base: position 31,863 of record PVJX010008266.1, on the reverse strand, counting down.
TGGCTCTTTGGCTTCACATGATATATGTGAAATGCACATGATATATGTAAGAAAAGATGTGTTCAGAATTAATATTATTTAAAGGTGGCTAAATACTCCTTGGGCTTTTTTAGTGGAATGCTAGTTTTTGAAATGGCAAATCATAACTCAAAGCTCCCCAGATTGCTATCTCACTGGTGGCAGTGGATACCCAGTGCATAAATATATTGTTTTTCTCTCCTCCTTGGGCAACAAAACAGGCTCAAAGGGGAATTACCACTAGAAGCTTCTTCTGTTTACTCCAATGTGCATATTAGTAGTTTCAGTGCTCTGTGATAGGTAAAGAATTGGATGACCCTACCTTTTGTGAGGATATGATGTTAGTTGTTATCAAACTTCTAGATAATTTATTAATTTTAGTGTTCACAGGAAACTGGAGCATAGAGGAATGGGCATTATTGGTCTGCATTTATTCATTAGGTCATCAACAGAATAAAGGTCTTCCCTTTAATAGTTAAATAAGTGAATACCAAATATAAATTTCCTAATCATGTCATGAAATCAAGAGGAGACATAGCTTTCTGAATCTTAACATAATACATTAACAGAAATTAAACAAACTCAGTAAGTTATGCTCATTGTTTCAATGAGTATTTTTCTGAAATCAAAGTTTTTACTTGTAGGTGGAAGGACAATTGAAGTTGAACTACTTTTATCAATATTGTGTCAAAAGGAGGTCCTTACCAAAGTTTATTGCATACTGAAGCTTATAGTGCTAGGAACAAATGACTTCTGACCAAATTAGAAAGCAAGAAGATCCTGTATCTATACAGGTCTTCTGTATAGATAGGGTTCTGAATTTACCTTACTCTTCACACAAGTCTCACAGTACTGTGAGGGAGCTGTCCCCTGTTCCACCAAGGTGGCTCTCAGGCACTTCCTGCAGGTGCAGAATGAGCTGATGAACAACATCTGCCCCCTGTTCTGAAGGCGACTCTTAGGTAGGCATTGCGCTGACCCGTGAGTTGATCTGTCAGGGTAGAGTCTGCCAAATGCAGATGATAAAAACCAGCTTTGCATATCTCTGGCTCCATGTGCAAGCTGGTTTAGCAAATACAGAAAGAACAGGCAAAATACAGAGAACTCAAGAAAAGGAAAAATGGAGACAGCATCTTGACTTATGATGTCTCTGCCCTTTTACCTAAAACTGAACTGAATCCATACCATTAACCTACTTTTCACCATACGTCTAAAGCAGGATGCTACTTCATATAAGGAAAAGGATCTTACTCACAGCAAGACCAGAAGATAAGGTAAGAGTAAGAGAGAAAGCATAGAGGGAGAAGAACACAACTCATTCTGAAAACTGGGTAGGATTAGAGTATTCGTAGATGGTCAAGCCCTAACACACACAAACTTACAGTACTTTTCAAAGTTAGAACTAGTTTTGAAGGTATAATTACATAAACATACAAAATCTTGGAAGATAAGAAACTAGAAGGGGAAAGCTGAAGCCAAACAAAAGAACCTAGAAAATTTCCCCATGTTATTCAAACTTTCCAAAAGATATCAGCAACAGCTACCCAGGAAATGTGATGCCTGCTATTCCTAGATGGCACAGTACTTTCCATAGCACTGTCCTTCTCTACCTAGCAATGATGCCACTCTTCTATAAAATACCAATCAAGAGTACTAGTGCTTCCTAGCTGCAGGACTAGGCATATGTTTCTTAATTGACTTATACATCATTTTCTGCAAAATAAGGAAATCACTATTATTAATTGAAAAATAATTTTAAGATGTGAAGGAGCACTTGCAAATATTTATAGTTAGCAGCAACAATTATGCCATTAGATTTATACTACAATTCCATTAAAAATCTAAGTATTTCTATGTAAGAAAAGTTTTATTAAAAGTTGATTCCCTTTGTTTATACACCAAAAACACCATGATACTAAGACTACTTCCTTGTCTGAAGAGATAAAGAAAAACAGTCCCTGTTCTCTGCCACTGTCTTTATATGTTTGTGAAATTTCATTCTCCTGCAGGACTGCCTAATGTTCTTCCAAAATATCAGTCACATAGTCCTGTCTGTCCTCAATATACATCCAAATGTATTTATAAAATCTTCTGCTTCTCTTTTACATTTTTCTTTTTAAATTGATATTTCTTCCAAACAAGCAGAACATTCTGAGGGCAGAGAGCATTTATCTTTGGACCTCCGATATCTGCAGTCTAAGTATTGCTGTGTTAGTATGAGTTTGGTGGTTTGTTAAAATGAAGACCAAATGAATGAGAGTAATAAAACACTAAAAGACTAAAAAAGCAAGGCTGTCAGCTCTTATGGCTTCATACTCAGTAAAAATAACCTGAATCACAGTGTCACACTTTTCTTCTCAGGTGATTTTGGACAAGTTACTTAACATGTAATTGCCTAAATTTCCTTGTCTCTCAAATGGGGATTATGATAGCATCAGTTTGGGATTGTAGTGAGGATTAAATATGAAAATCCATTTAAAGTGGCTGGAATGAGATTAATGCATAATAAATGTCAGTTACTATTCTTTTGTTCTCCTTGTTATCATTACTGTATTAATAAATAGATAGCCAAGAGTCTATTAAAGGGTATCAAATGCTTTAACATATATGATATGATAGAGAAAAATTTCAGTCTTATAAAAATTACAAGTTCTGCAAAAGAATAAAATTATAATACACTGAAACATATATTAAATTCTGTTATCATTATTTTAAATATATTAAATACCTGCGTCATAGCAATCCCAGACTGTGGTTGTTCATATTAGTTTGCAAAAGAAAAACCAGAAAATATGTTCAGTATCTCAACTGATATAATGAGGCAATTTCTTGTGTGTATTGAAGGGCTGAATCACAATGGACTCACCAAGTTACCAGAGATAAATAAAGCAAATAGTCAAATCCTTAAAGAGTGTCTAGAGTTAGGAAAACCTGAAGAAGACAAAAACAGAAGTCTGGAAAGAGAAGTTGCAGCTGAAATGAGCAGTGTATCAAAATTGCTGAAATGACATTGGGGATAATGTCCCACAAGAGCTCCCACTGGCAGAAGCTTACTCAACCAAGACAGCTGAGCAGGCAGAAGCAAAGAAGAGCCCTAGTATCACAGAGATTAGGAACTGGCTCAATCTTAGACCTACTCTAACGTTTTTACAACAGAGACTAACTTAGCTTTAACTTCTGTTTTGTTCTCTATTACCAATTTCAGTTGCAAATTTTCTCCTATCAATTAAAAAGAAAATATCACATACATTGCTGTATTTGATTCATATGCATCTTGTAGCAAAGATGCTGTGTCAGAAATCTGCAAGTCCAGTTCAAGCAGTGTTTCTAAAACTCACTGTACATGCCAAGCCATTTAGAGCTCTTGTGAGTATTTCAGTTATGATCCAATAGGTCTGAACTTGGGTCTGAGAACTACTTGTCAGTCATCCTCTAGATCCATTGTGGCTGCTAGCAAGAGGCTATAATTTGGGCATATTATATATTAAATGGAAGATTCACAACCACTTTCTAGTACTTTGTAGTATTTGTTCCCCACAGAAAATTTTCATTAAATTCACTTAATTATACCTATCACAATGCTTCATTAAGTTAAGAATAATGTATTATTTCCTAGACTCTATTTTATGTTTATTATATTTGGCATAAAAACATGAGCAGAGTATTTCTATTGCATATTAAAGGTGTGATTGCATATATTACATATAAATTGGGTACATTAATATATTTATATTTTCAACTCATATATATATTTTTCCTTATGTTCCTCATAGGTAAAATATTTAATTTAATGTTCTTGTCAGGTAAGCATGAAATTTATGGATGCTATAATGTCTTCTCCTAATATTTCCCTCCGATTTTGATTTTCAGATTTGACTTATGCTTAGGGAGCAGAAAGTTATGTCATTAAAATGCAGTATTGGTCTCAAAAGAACTACTTTGCCATTTGCTTCCAATTGCATTTTAGTGCTACAATTGCTGACTTTACCTACAAAAAATACACTGTGCGCTGCTAGCATTGCAAATTCTAAAGAGCAATGGGCTGGTAACACCATATCCCATTCTGCGTTAGAATTGTCAGCACAGTTTTGATGGCTGAATTTCTGCAATTTGACCAAGAATACCTCACTGGACAGCTTCACTGTAAAGTTGGGAGTTATGTAGCTAAGAAAGACTAATTTTTGTATTGCAAACTCAGCTCATTAAGAGTGGATGCATGCTTCTGACTCAATATAGACAGAGTCAATGTCATCATTTTTATTTGAACTTTTTACAGCCATCAAATGCTTTTAAAAGCACATTTTAAAAAGTCATCAGTCACAATTTTTGTTTTTCACAATTTAGTGAAAATAATTTTGGACATCCTTTATATGCACCATTAATTTAACTGTCACCATTATAAGAAAATTAGATAATGAATTCAACTCCATCTCATGGTTCAAACTGTCCAAAATTATATTATGAGTTTGTTCAGATTCACATTGTAAACACAAAAACTAAATATTGATTTTTATATGAGAACATCAGCTTTTACCAATATTCAGTGTACCATTAATCAATTTGTAAACTAGTAAGACAATGTTAGAATGCTTTACTAAACTTTACTCTAATTTTCAGAATTATATTTTATAATAAAACTAACTTAGACATAAAAGTTTTTTGTGCTAGTCCAGCCGTTAACTGTTCTTTGCTACACAGTATATTATTTCAAAGAGGAGCTTTTTCTGTTAATTTTCAATTGGAATTACTCTCTTCTATAAACAATTATCTCACTATTCCACTGTAACTTCCTTTTTTTTTTATTTTGGAAAGAATAAAACCAAATGAGAGAAAACAAAATAGGGTCAGTCAAAACAAAAGGATGGACACAGTATATGACTTAAAACGAAAATACAAGGTGATCAACAATGGTTACCATAATGGCGAACGTTAAGTCCTGCAGTTTCATGTTCAGCATTTGAAGCAATCTGGTTGCAAGCTCCAAAAGGCTTGGGTGATTCCACCCCCATGGCACTTCCAGGGATTTATGCTCCCACAGCTTTTCTCTCAAACCCTCTAGAGCTGCTCGCTTTTTGCAGCTTTCCTTGGATGATCCACATTTCTGGCTTTTTCAACTTTTTGGGGTCTCCACTGCACCTTTGTCTTTACCCTTACATCTTTATAAATTGTCCTTTCAGGGGCACACTGCTTGGCCTCCCAAGCCCGTTGTAATCGAGGTGGAAGCCATCTTACCCTCAGAATTTCTGCATTTTTCTTGGACCTTGGAGCATGGTGCTCTGTAGCTTTCTCCTCTGAGCAAATTCTTTCACTTTTGCAATTCTGAGGTTGCAAAGGGTGGAGACCCACTGCTCCCTGGGATGCCCTGTGGCCATCTTTTTCATCTCTCTGTTTCTTCTCAACAATCAAAGTCTCAGCTCTATCTTTACAATGCACAGCTTATTGGAATTTTTCTTTTGGCCAAACTCACAACATTTTAAATTATCATGCTGGGCTCTTTGCTCTTGATTTGCAACATAAAGCTGGTTAAGAACCCCCAACAGTAGCAAAACCACAGCCTCAACCTTTGACTGCCTTGAAATTTCCTTTGCCAGATTAATCAGTCCATTGTCCTTAATCTCAATCTCAGGCAAAGTCTCTGGGCATGAGCAAAACACAGACAAACTTTCTGCCAAGCCATAACACACATCATGGGGAGTCCAATAACCAATGCAGTCCTTCTTCTCAGCAGAAACCACCTAAGCCTGGTCTTTGTCATCAGGCTTTCTATCATCCTTCTGGTCTCCTAACTGCTGAACAGAATCTTTTTTACAGAACAGCCTAAATTGCTCCAGCTGTATGCATCCAGGCAACATGTCTGAACCTTTCCAAACTCTGCCCACAAGCCATTTCCAAAGCCTCTCAAAAAACATGGTCAGGTATAGTCACAGCAATGACCCCACTCTCAGTACCAAATTCTGTCTTAGTTACTTTTTACACATCACTGAGACAAAATACCTTATGCCCAAAGTTGGGAAGGGAAAGGTTTATTTTTTACAGTTTTTGGAGGTTTCAGTCTATATTTAGTTGGCTCCAAGGCAGGGTGGCATGGCAGGGCCACTGTTTATGGGGGCTACAAACAGCAACGCACAAACTGGCGAGAGAGAGAAAGACGTCTTTTTTTTTTTTGCCATTACATTGCTTCCTGGCTCCACCCCTAGGCCAGTGTAACACTCACACCCCCTAATCCAAGTGCTAGATAATGAACCAATCACAAATGCATAATGCAAAGACATGAGGCTTGGGGGCCACTGACATAAACCATGACAGTTACCACAATATATCTTGCTATCTTTGGAATAGCTGTCCATGCCATTGAATCTAGTACAAGTAGACAAACTGGAACAGAATATAACCAAACTAAACAGAGAGATGAAAACAATATGGGTTTCAAATCATGATACAAGATTAACAATGTCCTCTGCCTTCCTTTTTTAGACAATTCCTTGCCTTTCCCTTTTACAGGGTACATTGTACATTTTGTATCTCACTAACTCCTTTAGATTTTAGATTAGGGAGGCAACCTGCTATTTACCTAAGTGATTCTGAACCTTCTTACCCCTGAGCATGATCTTGAGTTGCATCCATTTACCTACAAGAGTCTCAAGGTTTTCTTTCCTTATATGTGGGTAGTTCTCCATTGTATAAGAGTGTTATGTCTTTCCAACCAAAGTGGGTGAGCAACTCCCACTTTCCCTGTCAAATAGAGCATTATTTTCTCATCTTTGACTTTCAATCCATAAACCCTCTTTCACGTTAATTATATTTCTTATATACAGCATCTCCATGGACCCTATCTCCTGATCCACTCTGCCTGTGTTTCTTTTTATTAGTGTGTGAGGCCATCCATGTTAGTGGTTATGGCCAACCTTCTCTGCCTCATCTCTGCCATGCTATTTTTCTATAACTGGTTGTCTATTTTTACCCTCCATTTCAATGTCTGCCCTGTTCAGTGAGCCCATTTTGCTGCTGTTCCAGAAACCATGGTCTTTTTTCTCTCTCTCTAGAATGTACTTCAGTATTTTTTGTAGAGGTGGTTTGGTGGTCATGAACTCCCCTAGTTCCTCTTTGTCATGGAAGCATCTTGTTTCTCCATTAATTTTGAGAGACAGTTTTGCAGGGTACATCAATCTGCTTTGGAGGTTATTTTCTTTCAGGGCTTGGAATACTTCGCTTCCAAGCTCTTCTTGATTTGATGGTTTGTGTTGAGAAGTCTGCCATGATTTTGCTGGGTTTTCCTTTCTAGATTATGTGTTTCTTTTCTCTGACAGCTTTTATTACTCTGTTCTTGTGTTGAATTTCTGGGATCTTGATTACTATATGTCTGGGTGTAGATCTATTTTGGTTACAGCTGACTGGAGTTCTGTATGCCTCATATATTTGGGATGTTTTCATTAATTATTTCTGTAAATAACCTTTGTATTTCAACTGTGTTTACCCTTGCTTCTTCATATTTTTTATTCTTAAGTTATAGATCCTTTTGTCATCTAGCTTTTGTATTGTTACTTCCTGGTTCCTTGTTATTTTTAAGAGATCTTTCCTTTCATGATTACACATTGCAAACCTGTCTTCAAGGTTTGACAGTCTATCTTTAGTTTCTTTCAAGAACTTTTGGCAACTTTCAATGGAGTTTTTAAATTCCTTGTAATCTCTTTGAGTCGGTTTCATGTATTCTAAATTTTTTTGTATTCTGCATCAAAGGTTTCCCTCCTTTTTCTATACTCCTCCATTATTCCATCTGTGTCTTCTTGAGAGGTGCTTAGCATTTCTTTTATTATTTTTCTTATATCTTTCTTTACTTGTATTAATATTTCTGTTTTAAGTTCTTTTATAATTTCATGAAGATATTTCTTTATGTCAGATGCCATTTCTTCAGAAACCGCAGGTGTGCAGCCCCAGTCTCTTCTGTGTTTACTTTTCCTGGGCCAGGTTTGCTGGGTTTGGAGGCTGGCATCTTCCTTTTGTTTCTTCCTCTTGTCATGTTGCTGGTTTCTTTTAGACAAGTGGATAGTGGCGTCCCTGGCACTCCCTGTATTGGTTATAATTACTCTGAAGCATGCTGTCTAGGGATTTCTGCCCTCTCCAATCTGCTGGTGACCACTGGAGTACAAGCAGGGGTAGGGAAGGCCCTCCCTTCTTAGCTGGTCAACCACTGGGAGTCTTCACCATGTTAGCGTGTGCCACGTGGTCAGGGCCAGTTAGGGATAGCTTTTGGGAAACCTCAGCATTGGCTATTGGATTGCGTACAGGGGCAGGACTCAGTCCCAGCAATTCTCACCAATATTCTCTGTGCTAGGAATGGTTGAATGAAGCTGGCTACAGTTCTGGTTCTAGGCTTATCCTACCTGACTCCAAAATGGCACCATCAATTGCCCACTCCTGTGGGAGGACAGAGTCCCCCACACTCACTGTGAGCTGGTGCAGTTCTCTGGTCCGCTGCTCCCCTCCACAACTGCATCCTCCTGCCAAGGCCCTCAGGCTTGCCAACTCCCAACTTCACCATGAGCATGCGTCTTTGGATTCCAGTTGCATTTTGCACACAGTGGGATCCGCTCCAATGAGAGTGTGTCTGGCTACCTCCTTCTATTCAAGTTTTTCTTTTTTTCTTTTTTCTTTTCTTTTCTTTCTTTCACTTTATTTTCTTCCTGGGTCAAGAGGATCCATCTCCTTCCATCTGGTCTTCTCCAGAGTGCAATATTCCAGCATCTGGGCTGTTTCTTTCAGAAAGGCTTTTACTTTTCTGCTTATTGATCCACCATCTTCCCAGCTTCCCTCCCCATTGTAACTTTCAAATGCCTTCTAAAGTACTAACTTGTTTTACCTCTGTCTAGAATATCTTCCCTGTTTTTCTTTATTTTTATATTAATCTATTTATTTTGACATAATTGTAGATTCAGTGTCACTGTGAAATAATTCAGAGATGCTTCCTTTACAAAAGTCCAACTATGGTACTATTTCACGGAACTGTAGCATGACATCCCAAGGAAGATATTAGTATTGATAGAGCCAAACATGGCGTAGCTCCATTACCATAACAGATCCTGCATTGCCTCAACAATCATAATTATCTTCCTCCACTTGCTGTCCCTAGTAGTCTTGCAGCCACTCTTCTGTTCTCTACCTCTGCCATATTTTCTTTCCAAGAATGTTATACAAATGGACTCATGAAATGCTAAATGTTTGGGGTTGGCTTATTTTCTACTCATAGTAATCATCTGCAGACTCATGCAAGTTATTGTTTGTCATTGTTTACTTTCTTTTTTATTTAAGATTAAAAAGACACAGAAAAGAAAAACAAAAAAGAAATATATACAAACTACAAGAAACCAAATACAATAACAGTATAGGTTAATAAAAAAAGGGCGATAGGAATTTGACAATGGTTGTAATATTCTATATTGTTACCTTCAAGGGAGTTGCTTAGTTTGACAGATATAGACATGTAAAACTAATCTAAACATCACACACACACACACACACACACACAAACAAATGCATGTCTTTTTCTTTTTCTCTTCCTTCTTTCTTCCTTTCCCTTATTCCAATTACTCTTCCTCTCTGAACAGCTTCTAACCATACAGAGTATTCATTGTAGATTTTGAACCTATATAATTTTTCAGTTTCTTACACTAGGGAGACAATATGGTATTTACACATATGAGCTTGATTTATTTCATTTATGAGTATATTCTCAAGTTGTGATCATTTATACCATATCAACAGAGCCAAGGACAAGAACCACATGGTCTTCTCAATGCATGCAGAAAAGTATTGATAAAATCCAATACTCATTCATGATTAAAAAAACCTACAGAAAATTGGAATAGAAAATCTCTACCTTAATTTGAAAAAAGCCATATATGATAAACCAACAGCCAACATCTTACTAAATGGACAAAAACTGAAAACTTTCAATCTAAAATCAAGAACAAGACAATGATGGCCACTATCACCATTCCTATTCAATATAGTTTTGGAAACATTAGCCAGAGCAATTAGACAAGAGGGAGAAATAAAAGTAAAAAGTTAGATTATCATTATTTGCAGATGATATGATAGTCTATGTAGAAGACCCTCAAAACTCCATTGAAAGTCTCCTAAACATAATAACCAAATTCAGTAATGTAGCTGGATATAAGGACAACACTCAAAAATCAGTATCATTCCTGTACACAAACAACAAACTCACTGAGAGAGAAGTAAAGGAAACCATTCCTTTTACTATAGCATCCAAATAAATGAAATACTTAAGAATTAATCTAACAAAGGAAGTAAAAAATCTATATAGTAAAAACTACATTACACTGAAAAAGGAAATCAAAAAAGATTTCAGAAAATGGAAAGACATCCCTTGTTCATGGATAGGAAGAATAAGCATTGCAAAAATGGCCACCCTCTCAAAATTATTTTACAGATTCAGTGTAATTCCAATCAAAATACCATTTGCATACCTCACCCTAAATTATCCTTAAAACTCATCTGGAACCAGAAGAGACCTAGAATGCAAATGCAATTCTGAGCAACAAAGCTAAAGCAGGAGACATCACAATCTTTGATATGAAATTATATTATGAAGCTACTGTGATAAAATAAGCATGGTATTGGAATAAAACAGACCTGAAGATCAATGGATTATATTAGAAGATAAAGACACAACTACAAACTCACTCAGCCACCTCATCTTTGACAAAGAGGCCAAAAATGTACACTGGAAGAAAGATAGCCTCTTTAATAAGTAGTGCTGGAAAAACAGACTCTTCATGCAAGTTATTGTAACACTTGGTTCTTTATATTTCTGAGTAGTATCCCTAGTATATATTACTATGGATTGTTTAACCTTGCAACAATTTAAAGTTCCTGAATCTTTTTCAAGCTTTATAAAGAAAGCTTCTAAGAACATGTAGGCTTCAGTGTGAATACAAATGTTTAGGCCTTTGGAAAAGATACAAAGATATGTAACTATTAGGTTATATGAGAAGTGTTTGATCATTTTTGTAACTTAATGAATTGTTTTACATAATAGCATTTTATATTCCCATCAACCGTAAATGGACATCCAATTTTGTCTGTCTCCAATCCAGTTTTTGGTGTTGTTACTGTTTTATTTTGTTTTCTTTTGTTTTGTTTTGTTTTTCCAACTTGGTAGGAATTAGTTAAAATACCCTATAGTTTTAACTTGCATTTCCTAGTAGCTGATGATGTGAAATCTCTTTTCATGCATCTCATGTTCTCCGCACCTCCTCTCTTTATCCTTTTCTGATTGGTTTATTTAATTTTTTTCTTTAGTTTCTTTTTTTATTTGTAAGATGTTTACTTTTCTTCATATATTCATGTACCTAGGATTTTGTTAATTATACAGTTTACAGAAATTTCTTTGAGGTAATAATTTCTATTTTCTTACTGGTTTTTTTTTTAAATATAGATTTATTTTAATGAAGCACAGCATTTTCATTACTTTGCCTTTTATGGAGCATGCTGTTTGTATAGTCTTTTTTGTTTAGCATTAACCTCCAAAGATTTTGCCAAAATTATTTTTCCTCCAAAAGCCTTTAGAATTTCAGCTTGTATTTGTTATTTAATATTCCATTTTGACTAAATTTTTGTAGGAATACTATTTAAGTTGAAGTTGTGTGCTTGTTTTTTTGTTTATTTTGTTTTGGCCTGGTTTGGGGTGGAGGGTTTAACTATTGATTCACAATTTCTTCCTTGTTCCTTTGTCAAAATCAGTGCAGATACTTTTATTAAATACTTCCTTGGTTTTATAATCAGTCCTAATGATCTATATGCCTGCCTTTCCACCAATATTCACAAGTCTTTATATTCCTAATTGTAAATCAATATTGAAATCAGGCAGACAGATCTCTCTTTATTCACCTGTTATTATTATTTTATTATTCAAATTCCTTTGTGCTTCATACATATATGTTAATACCATGTTACCATGTTAATATTTCCTGTATTTACCAATTCCCTTGCTGTGATTTTGATGAGATTGTGTTAAATATTGATATCAATTCATGGAGAAATATCATCTTTATTATGTTAAATCTTCCAACCCATACACATGCTATGTTCCTTCATTTATTTAGATTTCTTTCATTACTTTCTTTAACACTAGCATATAAATCTTGTGCCTGTTTTATTATACTTACACCCAAATATTCTCATTATTTTTACCAACTGTATAGGATATGGTTTCACTATGTTCATGGTTAGTAAAGAGAAATACCATTTATTTTTGTATGTTTATCTTCAATCCTATGACTTTAATGAATTCAAGTTTAAATGTAAACATTTCGCTATAAATTTCCTAGCATTTTCTACAGGTAGTCTTGTCATCTGTAAATAGTTTATATCACTCTTTTTGCTCTGTATATTTTTATTTTCATTTCTTTTTGTTATTGTTTTGCTTTTTTTTTCTTTTTTGCACTAGCATAGCTTTGTACTCTATATTAAGAGACAGACCTCACTGCCTTTTGCCTGTAGTCAAGGGGAAAGAATTCAGCCTTTTACACTTAAGTATTCGTAAGTGAAACTTTCATTATGGATATATTCCTTTATTCCTGTTTTTCTAAGATTTCTGATTACAAATGGGTATCAAATTTCATCAAATGCCTTTTTATTTAACTGAATAATACATTTTGGTGATTTTTCCTTTCTATCCTACTATAATTTTGCAATACTTAAATTGAAATTTAAGGAATTTAAAAAATAAAAATAAAATGAATTCTACATACTTGAATTTCTAGAATAAAAACTACTTGGTCATTGTGCATAGTTGTTTTTCTCCATTGATGAATTCAATTGCTAATATTTTATTATTTTCACATGTATGTTTATGAGAATATTGAGTATAGTTTAACTTTTTTATAATATTTTTACCTGTATTTGGTACCATACTAGTGATAGCTTTATAAAACAAAATAAAAGTATTTTTTCTTCCTAATTTGTGGAAGGTTGCATCAAATTAGTGTACTTTCCTTTATTCTTTAATATTTTGAACAAATCTTCTGAGAAAAAGTCAGAGGCTGGAAATTTCTTTTTGGCATTTTTTAAAGTGGAACACACAGTTTCTTTTAGAGTTTAGATTTACTCTAATGATCTATTTCATATTGTGTGAGTTGTATTTTACGCACTTCAAGAAATTTCTCACTTTTTAATAAATCACCAAATTTTTGTGTGTAGACTTTGTGGAATTTCTTATGATTCATTTTTGATGGCCACAGTCTACATAGTGATATAATTTTTTGTATTCCTGACATTTCTCTATTTTTTTCTTAGTCAATTCTGTTCTGCTATATCAGAACAGCTAGGGCTGGGTGATTTAACATGAACAAAAGTCGACTAGATCACAAGCAAGGAAATTCAATATCAGATGCTGCCATTAAGTTATGGCCTTCTTGCTAAGTTATCACATGGGAAAAGCAGAGACACTGAGAGCAAGAAGAAGTGAACCAAACTTATTCTTTTATAAGGAAAACTTCCATTGCAACAAGCATGAATACATAATAGTGACATTTATTGATTCACAGATTATTCACTTTGGTTCTACCTCTTAAAACTGTTATAATGACTATTAAGTTTTAGCATAAATCTTGGAGAGTAAAGACATTCAAACAATATTTTTGTTAGAATCTTGTCAACTATATTGATTTTCTTAAGTGAACTAGCTGCTCATATCATTGATTTTCTGTATTTTTGTTCGGCCTTCCTTGATATTTTATATTTTAAATTGCAAGAAAAACTATATATATATAACATAAATTCTAGCATTTTAACAATTTCTAAGTATAATTTATAGTACTTGGTTTCTTAATATTATTGTTCATCTATCACTTCCATCTGTTCCTGAAATATTTTATTTTCTCAAACCAAAACTCCATATTTATTGAACAGAAAATTCCTGTATTTTTCTTCCCTCAGTTGTAGGAAACCACCATGTTATTGTCAACTAAAAGTCAAATTGCCAAACTTGACTACTCTACATATTTGATGTAAAAGGACTGCTACAATAGTAATTCTTTTATCACTTTTTTTTACATAAGAGTAATAACAACTTTCACCCATTTTGAAACATACATTAGAACTTTAAACTTTATTGATTACTATTCTCTCTCCCTTTTATCTTTTTTCCCTACCTTTAAGTTTATTTTTTCTTTCTTCTAGATGACAAAATGGAAGCTTAGATTTTTAATTTTAGTCATCTTTCCTTCATGTTTAATGTAATGTTTAGTGCTATTAGCATTTAGATATTGCCTCCTCAATTTCAGTATTTGTGCCCTCACTTTTAATTCAGTTTAGTGTAAATTTTAAATTTACTTTGAGATTTCCTATTTGATCTACAAATTTCTCACAGGTATGTAAGTCAACTTCAGGGGTTGGGAGAATTTTGTGCTTGTTGTCTTTGTGACTGATTCAGTTTGATATTTTTGTGATCAGAGGACAATGTGGTTTTGATTTTTTTAATTTTGATGAAGTTTGTTTTATGGTCCAGTAGAAGGCCCATGGTGGTATGTGCATTCATATGGGTCTTGAGAAGAATTTGTATTCTGTTACTGTTGGATGAGTTCTCTGGAATTATTTATTAGAACTGATTGGTTGATGAACTGTGTAGAGCCTTACAGTATTTTCTGTTAAACTTTTCTATTAATCATCAAGGGAGCAATACAGAAGCCTTCAAATATCCTTGTGGATTTTTCTAATTCTCTTTTTAGTTTAGAAGTTAGTTTAGAAACACATTTTCCCTTTATATTTTGTTTATCTCTGCTGTTTGGTGCATGTATATTTTAAGTATCTTCTATAGTACATTCCTTTTCTAGTATGCTGTATCCTTGTCTGTTCCTCATAATTTGCTTTTGCATCTAATTTATCTGATATTAATATAATAACTCATTTTTCATCTTGTTTGCGTGACATGTATTTTCAAACATTTAATTTCAATTTATATTATGTTTGAAATGAGTGTCTTATAGGTAACAGACTCAAATATATAAAATTTTAATTTTTGCACAACTTTGGATTGAACTCAGACCCTGGCTCATGCTAAGCATGCACTGTTACACTGCTCTGTACCTCAGCACTTTTTGTTACACTTCATTTTGAGACAGGGTCATACTAAGTTACACAGATGAATTCCTTATCCTCCTGATTCAGCTTCCTGAGTAGCTGTGATTACAGTCAAGAACCACAACTCTTGGCTCATACCAGTTTTTAAAAATACATCTGCCAACGGGTGTGCTTTTTTTTTTCCTCCTTTTAATTATTGTAATTAGATCATTTGTCTTAGTTGCTTTCTCTTTGCTAGGACAAAATACCTGCCCACCACAAGTTAAAGAAGGAAAGGTTTATTTTAGTGCACAGTCTGCAGAGATTTCACTGAATAGTTAGCTAGTTCTGGGCCAGGGCATCACGGCAGAGGAGAATGTTCGTAGAAAGACAGGTAAAAAGCAGGACTCTGCAAGCAGGGAGCCTTCCGGACCTTTATCCTATCCAGATTGCAAGCCCAATGCATGGTACCACCTGTGTCCAGAGTGGACCTGCACATCAAAACCCAGACCTAGAACTATGGTAAGCAATCAGTGGACTACTTTAGTTATTGTACATTCCTAATCCACTTCAATACACCTAGATCCAGCCATCTCTGAAAAGCTGCACCCATGATCACATGAGACTTTGGGTGCTATCTAGATATGAGCCTCAACACCACTTAAATTTAATACAATTATGGATCTATTAAGGCATCAGTCTACCATGCTCATTCTCTGCTTTATTTCTTTTAGGTTACTCTGAGTTTATAACATTTTAAAATTATCTCTTCATCTGATTTTAATTTTTTTTGCTTGTGTGTGTGTATGTTTGTTCATGCGTGTATGTGTGTGTGTGTGTGTGTGTGTAATTTACTACAAAATCCTGGAATTGACATTTTACTATACAAACAAAATGTAACTTTATATTTTACAAAATAATTATCTCAGATATTTTTCTAAATACATTAAGAACTATAAAAGATAATGTATAATTTTTGCTTCAAGGGGAAGATTTTGTCATTTTTCCACTTTATAAAACTTTCTTTAGCTGTTACTAAATATACTCCATTAGTGATCATTTCCCTTAGTTTGTCTTCATCTGAGAAATACTTAATTTTTTTCTTTAACATTGAAAGGGTTTTTTTTTTCAGACTATAGAATTCTGGATGTCACTTTTTTATTTGAGTGAAAAACTGTGCTATTTTTTCTACTTTGATGGTTTTTGGTTCAAAAAATCTGCTACAATTTAAATTGTTTAATTTTTTTTCTTAAGTGAGGTATTATATCTGTCTTACTGATTTAAAGATTTTTTTTCCTCTGCTTGAGCATTCAGATTTTAGTCAATCTCATATGGATTTCCTTAAGCACATACACTATAATATATACTGTGTTTCTTGTCTCTTTAGGATTATGTATTTTGCTTAATTTGGTGTCATTTCCAAAAATTATTATCTCAAGTATTTTTATCCGCACACTTTTCTGATATCTCTGGCACTCTAGTAAATGCTAGATTTTTGATATACATCTTTCCCCTGCAGTTCTACTCATTTTGTCTGTTTGCTTATTTAATTTTGTTATTTTCAAGTACTTGATTTCTATTGTTTTATTTTCAAGTACACCAATATTTTTATTTTTCTCACCATTCTAGCCTTTATGCATTTAGAGTTATTTATTATGTTTAAGGAAGTTTTCAGTTCTAAACTTTTCATTTGATACTTTATAACTGAGTTTGCATTGCTGAGATGCTTCTGTTTTTCCATGTACTTTAGTTAGTAATTTTTTAGGGTTCACTGAGCATTTTGTTATGTTAATAATTTAAAGAGAACCCATGTAAATGGGTTCCATGTTGCTTATATTTTTATGATGGGCTGGAACACATTCATTCTAAAGCTTTCCAGGGCAAACACAGTTCACACCAAAGTGCTTTAAATGTATCCCAAGTAAGCACTTGTAACCTGTCAGCTTTTCATCTCCCTGTGAAAGGGCGCTGACTTCCTTGGCTACTGCTCTGGGAGGGAAATGGAGGGTCATAAGTAAGTGAAAAGCAAAGCCTAAGTCCCTTACTTAACTTGAGTGTACACCATAAAGGTAGTTCTTCCTCACTGGTGGGTAAGTTTATAGTTTGAAATCTCAATATATTTCTGTTTAGAAGAAAGAGTTGGAGACAGTCATGGTTGCCTTAGATGCCAATGAATCTCAACTGTCACCTTGAATGGGCTGAGAGACTCCTAGAGAAGTGATTGGAACACAGGAAGCCATACTCATTAGTGAACGAATATACTGAGATCCACAGATCAATGTGCTGTTAGGAAGTAGGGCAAATTTGGAGGAGGTAGGTCGATGGGGTGTGCTGTTGGAGACTGTAGTTCTACTGGTGCTTTTCTCCACAGTCTGTTTCCATGTCAACATGAATGGAGCAGCTATATTCTACCACACTCTTCTATAGTAATATTCCTGCCTTTGAGCTGGTGAATGGTATGAGCATTGAAACCACTGAAACTGTGAGCTAAAATAAAACTCTCATCCTTTAAATTACAGATCATCTCATCATTTAAGTTACAGATGAGGGGTATATCCTCCTAGCAATGGAAAATCTGACCAATACACTTTATTATTACTAACCTTGTAAGAATCACTTGAGACCATGGGTGTGGCTTTGTTACTGCTGATCAGCCTCCTTACCAGGCCTCTTTGATAGGGAAAGGGTGGGGATATGTTATACTTTAAATCTAAGCATCTCTCAGAATCTCTTTTTCGGGGAGGGGGCTTTTAGAAGGTGATGAGATCATTGGAGCATACCTAAATATACTATTAGGGGATGGGTCCCAAGTGGAGATGCTGGGTCATGGGATGATCTGGAAGGACATAATTTTGTTCCTGGTGCCTCCTTTATCTTTACTTCACAACACACCATGGATCACATCTTTCTTCCTTGCTATTTCTGTGCTGTCACCAGCCAACTATGGAATGAACCCTCTAAAACCACAAGCCAAATAAACCTCTCCTTCTTCATGCCGGTGGTATAAGGTATTGCATTCTGTCAATAAGAAAGTAATTAACACAGGGTGGGATGCTGTGATTCTCCAAGGGACTTTCTCTTTCAACTTGGTGGATGAATTGGGCACCTTGTTATGCTTGGTGAGTATGGAGGCATTGAGCACATTCTCTAGCTTCACTGGTGTGACTGAAGGGGGAACCATCATATTTTTTCTCCTGTGCAATCTCACTGGAATAGAGTGCTTATTGTCTTAAGAATTTTGTTCTTACTACCATAGATTTGGGACATTTTTCTTTGGAGCATTGTAAGTTCTGTAATACAAATCTAGGATGTGTGAATGAACATCCCACTGTGTCATTTCTTCAAATCCAAGATTCCTAAACTATATTCCTTGTTTTCTTCACTTTTTGGATCATTATTATAATTCTTTTTGCTATCGAATTCAGGGTTTTTATAGTATGTACTAGGTATATAGAAACAGGTTTTTTTTTTTCATTTCTTCTTCTTTCTAGAATTCAAAGACTTTGTTTTCTCTTACATGTAACACATTAATCTAGAGACATATTTTGAATCTTCCAAACCATTCCACTTACCTGATGTTGCCAGGCATTTCTTTTATAATTATTTTCCTCTCCTGTACATTTATATTAACTAGGTATATTAGCCTATGAAATTCCTGCAGGCATATACTTCACTTAATTCTCTTTTATGTTCTGCAGCGACTTGAGTAAATTGAACAGAGCTGTCATTTTTTTTATTGAATTAATGAAAAAAATTAATGTGAGTTGCGTTCCCTCAAGATTATTGTAATCTCAGGCTTCACCTTTTTCAGAAAGTATTCAATAAAATTCCTAACCTGAGATCATGGCCTACAAAATATGTCTACCCTGTGTCTTATGTCTAACATAGATCACATTCTTATCATTTTATTTGTCTTCCCAACCATCCAATGTAGACCGTATATTTGACTTTCTTTGAAGATTCTGGTGAAGCCCATTGGTCATAGATTATAAATTATTTAACATAAGGGTTATGATGGTCTTGTGCTACAACTTATAACTACTTCCAGAATTAGCATGGTTCTCAAGTACATAATTTGTTGAACTACAACATGTAATCATTTGTGGTAGTCTTTAAGCAAAATGGTAAATCTCTTGAATTTATCCCTTTTAACTGTAATTACTTGTCCTTTATGATACATTATATCCTTGAACAGTGCTACAAGCATGGATGTTATGTGTTTTCATTAAAAAAAGAGAAGCTATGAAAGGAAAATGACTTCCTATTTATCTAGATTTTACAATTTCAGAATGTAGAAGTATTTCAAGATGCCATGCTTTATACTATAAATATATACAATTTCATTAATTTTTAGAGAAATAAATAAGATAATTTTTAAATAAATGGATGAACTTTCTTTTTTTTTTTTTTGGTATTTGGGATCAAACTTACAACCTTACACTAATGGATGAACTTTTAAAACTGATAAAAAAGATAACAGGAAATCAGCAAGCTATGAATAAGTTACATGTTTTACATGAAAATTACCTATCAAATTTGCCTTGTCAAAAATGTCCACTTATGTCTTTGAATCTTAGCATTTGTGAATCACATACATCTTTCCAATTATATTAATATAACTTTGCTTCAAGAACTTTCTTTTCGTTAACAATTTAGAAACTGATGAATATGTTTGTGAGTTGTCTATATTGGTCCTTTGTTCCCAAATTACTTAAACACCATTAGTGTGCATTCATAATAAACTATCAGAAAGGAAGAAATAGAAGGGCAGATGGTTTTTCATGTCAGTGTCAGTAAGTTCACCTGAAAGTTCTGCTGAAGACCAGTCTAGACTTCTAGTCCTGCCAATGGGCAAAACTGTTATTTCCTTAATAACACAATCACCTGATGTTATTCCCTTAATACTCAATAACCTTAACAACTCAACAGTCTTTTATAAATATTGCCTTTGTACTTTATCTCTAGATCTGACATTCATATATAAGGCCCCCAAAACTGCATCATTGGAACCCCCTGTACTCTTCTCTAGTTAATTTATAGTTAGATAATTTTAACCTCTCCTTTGCATGACAATTTGCTAAGTGTTGCTGAGCAGGATACAGACGAAAATATCAGAAAAATATTTCTTTACACAGAGCTTCAAGGAGACTTACTGAATGACAAAATGTTACTGAAGGGCAGGAAAAATATCCCTTTGAAATCACTGTGTTACAAAAATAGAGACAGATTCTGTTCCCCTAACATACACTACTGACAGTCATTCTATTATGTGAAATTGAGGTGAGGTCTCAGTATTTGACATCTGCTCTAGAGGTTATATTTTGAAAGCTTATTTAAACTCACATGGTGGGTGAAATATAGATGTTTTGATATTGCCATAATCTTCATAAAAGAGGCATCCTACAGGATTCCTTGAAGTTGGAACATATGAATCATGTGTGATAAAACAAAGATGGCATTTCCCAGAGAACGATTTATACACATATAACATACTATATCAAATGTTTAAAAGTATCATAGAGAAAAGGAGAAAGAATCTTTATAAAATCTGTGTTTTATGAGCACTGATTTGTAAAATAATTAATGAAAATGTCTGGCATTTGACAATCAAAAACTATGACTATCATTTACACTATATAATTTTAAATTGCAATCAACAAGTAGCAACTTTTTCTCAGCCAAACATGTCATGTTTTTATCTTTTATTCCTTTTGGAAATCATAACTTTCTCTACTTATCAGTATATAATACTGACAGGCCCTAGTGATTCTAAAAATGTTATATAATTTACATTAAAATACTGCTTTTTCTATTGATAGCTGACCTTCAGAAGATTAGTTGTGCTTTTCCATAAAGAGCAGACAGAACACACTGGTTGCCTTTAAATATATCCATTTTGTAGTTACCCATTTGATATTGCAGCACACAGGAAATCAAAAGCAATCAAGTACTCACATTATTCAGCATCCTGTATTGGACTTGGGTCTATATACTGTGATTAGCTCTTCTAGCACACAAGTTCCATTTTACTCATTTACCAAACCCCTCATTGGACTCAATACCAGACAAACAGTTGGTACTTAGTGAAAATGATCTGAGTTTAACAGAATAATCACCCATGGCTTTCTAAACCTGGCATGGGTACAAGTGGCCATCTGTAGAATTAAAGAAATGAGATACAATGAAACAGTTTTTTCTTCAACCTATTGATTATGTCTTATTTCTACCTTTTCTTCTTTGGCTCTGGAGAAAGTTCTTTATTTGGTGAATCATCAGAATGATCAAAAATCCCAGTATCATTTCATATTCCTGAGGATTATTTCTGAGATTTAGAAAATTAAGTATTTGTTTGGTAAAGGATAACGTGTTTGAAAAAAGTAGATAAATAGATAGATAGGTAGAGAGCGGAAGTGAGAGACAGAGAGCTAGAGAAGACACCACGAAGTTAATGTGTTCATGTTGTTTTTTATTTAATCAGCAGACCAAGCACACTGTAGTAACTTCAAATCAAATAGTGAGTATAAAACACAAAATACAAATTTAGAAAATTTTTATCAGTCATTGAATATTTAGAAACAATGTGATTTTTCTCCCCAGATATCACTCATTCTTTCAGGTTGAACAATAAGCTCCTTTATACTATATGACAAGTTTTATCTTCTGATCTTATGATCTTTTGGTTATCAAGAACCATTTTTTCTAAGTCAGTTATGTCTTGATCTCCACTAGTTGGTGAATGTATCCAGAGGCCCAAATGTAGGTGAATTGGTCTCAATCTTTCACCTTAGGGAAGTTTTGGGCAGTAGGATTCTGTGGGAGTTTCTTAGGTCACAGGTGTGAGACCCCTCAAAGAGGACATTAGTCTTGGCATCTTCTTTTCTTTTCCTCCTGGTTTATGCAGTCAGAGATTTGATGCAGTTTACCACCCTCTGCGATGGACTACTCTCATCTAAGGTCTAAAGACCTCTGGATCTTGGACTTCAAACCCTCAGAAACATGAGTCAGTGTTTCTTTTTATCAATTAGCTGCCTTAGTTACAGAATGATGATAATGCAAACTCCAAATGACTGGATTACCATAGCTCTTATGGAAAAAAACTTTGTTGTAGTCAAATCTCTAAAATGCAGGGATAATACAGGAAGACCACTATTCACAATGCACCTTCACACTGAATTTGGTAATAGTGTTTGAAAACTAAAATGTGTCACACATTGCCTAAGACATTGTTCATCCATAGCCCCTGCAAAACAGCCTTAGGCTTTCAAATTGAACTTAGAAAAGACCAACTCTGTGAGCATCCAAAATAAATCTGACATAAAAACGAATTCTTGCCACAACAAAGACTTTTTTCAAGAAAATTGAAAACAGTCTGATATAACAATACCTGTTCAATGCGAGTCTTTCTTACCAAAATTTCTAGTATTCAGACTACTTGTTTTTAACATAAACTGAGTGTCCAAATTGAATGGGAATGAGAACAATTCTGTCTCTCACTTGGAAGAGCCAGTTCATTTGTCTGATGCTAACCATTGTTGAGGTATCGGTGTTTAAGCCCTCAAATATTGAACTAAAACCTGATTTTGGTGTCCCACTTACTTATAATACAAGCAATGTACATATTTCAGGGGATATATAGTAGAGGAGAACAAGATTTTTGAAGAGAAGATTTTGAGAGATTCTAACATATATGTTCAAATACAACCACTCCATCAAATTCTAAACTTTTTGGCCAAAGTTCTTAAAAATCAAGAGCTGAAATTTCTGTCCAATGTCCAGCATTCAATTTTTGGCTCCTCCTTTCTCTAATCCAGCATTCATGTTGGACTCCAGCTGCATGTTGTAGATAAAGACTTAAACTTTAATAGTGCCTTATTTAGACTTCTGAACTACACAGAGTATTTGCTTATATGAATTTATGTAAGGAAAGCATTGAATTCTTCACTGAGTCTTTCTGGATTTTGACTTGCCTATTAAGCCATCTTTCTAGATGATTAGTTAATTGCTTTAACTTCTGTTTTGAAAAAAAAGAAGGACAATAGGATTGTTTCTGATACATGTATCCATATGTCATCTGCAGAATTTAAGATATATTATGTAATTCACTGTCTAAACACAGTCTGACATTTTTGTGTGGTGGCAATAAACATTTTTGAATATACATTTTTGATATACAAATCAAAAACAATGAATTTTCATTTTTTTCTTATTGTTCTTTTTACTATCAAAATACTGAGTATTGGACAGGTTTAGAAAGCTCAAAAAAGCAAAGGGAACATTGGAGAAAGAAGCTGTATCATCACATTGCACAAGATAATACTGCTAACATTGGCGTGTATACTTTTAGCTTGCATTAAGCACACTGATATTAAATTGCATTTGCCCTGATTTTCCTAACATTTTATTGTTTAACATTATGTTTTAGCATTTGTATAATTATTGAAAATTTTTTATAAGCATCTTTTTTGCCTCCTTTTTTCCTAAAAGAACTGTTGTAATGTTCTGATATTTTGAGTAAATATTGTTCCATATGAATTATAAATCCCTTCCTATAATTGATGTTAAATAACATATCTATAAGTGTTTGCCTATTTTAAATCACACAATTAAAATAAAAATGCAGCAGAAATATAAAATGTTTGGAATATATACTAGCTTAATATTTTATTGGTATAAAAAAGCAAAGTTTAAGTAAGTAAACTGTAATTCAGGGAGTGTTCACTTCCATTCAGTAGTCCCAAACTCATTCAAAGTGTCGCTCAAAGGTAGCAGGTAAAATAACTTAGTTTTACTCCAATGAGTTCTCAGTAGAAAGACTGAAAAATCAAGAACTCTCTGAAAAGTAATAGAGCTATTTTGGTTGTGAAATGATTTCCATTCCGGCCTAGTACTTTATTTTGTGCATTTTACCAGGGCATTATTAGGCATTGAAAAATCTACTTGACTCAGTCTGGCTCATTCATCCTAATGGAATGGCATTTCCATGAAGAAACACTCATTTCTCAATGATTTCTACTCAGAACAAAGGCATGACTAGAATCAAGCTTCCAGAGTTTGTGGCTTTTCACAGACAGGGCCTTCCGCACAATTCTTGGTCTAGAATTCTCTGACACTGGAACAAGGATCTTGAGAAACTAACAAACATAAACTACTGAGAATCTGCTATCATTATCATGCCAGAGACTTGCACTTGTGCTTGTTCTTTTGTGCACAGAGTTCTTGCTTGGGAAAAGAACTCTAGTGCCTTTTCTTTAGTTAGCTAAGAGGCTTAGTAGAGCCTAAGTGCTCCTGAAATAAGATGGAGCAGGGAAAGGAGGGCGAAAGCAAGACCAGGTGCTGAATAGCAAGAGTGGGAAGTGTGTGAAGATCCTGGAAGGAAGGGGAAATAATCTTTAAAGGAACTTCAGAATAAATGAATCATGGCAGATTTGCTGGGAAACACAAAATAATAAAAGGAACAGACCCTAGGTATCCCACAGGTTGTTTCTGTCTTCCCCCTCTCCATAAGCCTTGACTGAGAAAGGTCAACAAAAAGTAAGGAAGGCAGTTAGAAAGAAAGCCAAGGAATAACATTAGCTAAAAGAGAAAAGAAGTAAGAAAGAGTTGCAGGGTCTAAACGTGACAGAAATTCTGAACACATTAATACAGAATGTCAGGCCATGCTATAGAGATTCAACACCATAAAAATGCATACAATAAGGTAATAATTTCAATGGGTTTCCAAAAAGTCTTTTGCAGCTCTCCTGTTCCACCACTAAGCAGGTAACATTATGACTGCACAGTACATGAACTGCTACCCAAAGAAGATAGAGCATAAGAGACGGTGGACATTTCATCCCTGTTACAATGGACTGTCAAGGCTTTTGCAAAAGGTGACTGCTTTCTCTTGAACAAATGCACTTGTTTTCCTTTGTTTGAAATAATTTAAGTAGCACTTAAAATGTAAATCAAAGGATTTCAGACTCCTCAATAATCGCGTCACCACTGTATTCGATGGAAAACAGACGATGCCATTTAAAACCACCCATTATGTATACAGAAACCAAAAACTTCAGAGGTCAACCTTATGGTGGCAGAAAATGCTCCTTGAAATTGAAGGAGATACTGATTCCAAGCACTGCTCTATCTCTTTTTAACATGTTTACAAGGAACTGTTTTTTAATCACTCAGTATTTCAATTTTAAAATGAGTAAAAAGGTGTGGTGCACATTTATCATCCTAGCATTTGGGAGGCAGGAGGATCATCAGAAGTTAGAGCCGGCCTGATTTATAAAGACAGTTCAACTCCAGCCTAAACTACATAGTGAGACCATAGTGTCTCGAGAATAACAACAGGGCTGGGGATGTAACTCAATGGCAAAGCCCTTGTCCGGCAAGCACAAGGTCCTGAGTTCAATTCCTAGTATTGAATAACAATAACAATAACAATAATAATGGTACTATTAGGGCTTGGGAGTAAGGCACTTGCCTGGTACACCTCAGACTCTGACTCAATCTAATAACACACTATATTCATAACATAAATCATGTACTTTTGGGAAAATGTAAAAGAATAAGATTATACTTTTAAAGTTATGATCAATACACAGTATTGATATAATAAAGCACATTCAATTGTGCAGCTCAACAAATATATGTACATCAAAAAATCTGCATGATGAATCTGTAAGTCAAAAAAGAGACTCCAAAAGTATCCTATCTAATCTCTCCCTACTCCAAGGAAAAACGTCCTCCTAAACTCTCATAGGATAAATCAACTGTTGCTATAATTGAAGCTTACAGAAGTGGAATCATAAAATGTGATGTGCATTTTACTGAGCGTCTTTTCAACAAATGATATTTGTCAAATTTCTCCAATATTGCTGGAATTGTGAAGATTTTTATTAAGAAATTGTGTGTGTGTGTGTGTGAAATGGCCAGTGCAATGCTCGATAAAGAAAAAAAAAAACAACTTGAGATTCGTATATTGCTGTTGATTTAGGTATTGAGTTATAACAAATAATAATTTTTTAAATGATAGAAGAACCAATAATTCAAGAGTATATTTTAAAGATTTCTGCACAATTAAGGACAGACTTGTCAACATATTAAAATTTCTAATAACTCTGTTGGAAAAGCAAGTCATCTCTAGGAATAAAGTGTGTGTTTTGGGGTGTTGGTTTTTTTTTTTTTGGTTTTTGGGGGTTTTTTTCTGTGTTTTTTCTAGGCTGATGACAGTTTTCTTCTCACATAGGTAAATGCAAGTGGTGTAGATTTGATAGCTAAGCATGGCCCAGCTTACTCTACAGGAATCCTGACATTTAAAGATATAGTAGACATTCATCACAATTGTCACTTACCATTAATTTACGTTCCTTTCATGCATCTGTTCAAAAAATAATTAGGATTTTATGCTGCAGTAAATATGCTTGTTCATCCATTAGTGCAAAGCAAAAGATTAATTGCATTACAATGGGAATCAGGACCACAACACTCCCAGCCATGATGCTGATGGTGACAGCTGGGCTGCCCATAGTACTTTGCTCTGACAAGCTTCAAAAACAAGTATAGATGGAAAAATAATTAAATCAATGACAAGGCAGCACCAGTCTTATTTTTCTTCCTCTTGCCTTCAGTTTACAATCACCAAAGACTTTCCCTGCAAACAAGGAAAATATTTGCCTACCCATCCCATCAATGATCTCCTTAAACATTGGCAATGGGCTGAGTTCCTACTAACACCACTTTTCCTTGACACCTATCACTTATCTCAGCAAGCTACAGAATCCAGCAGAGTTGACCTCATCCAATTGCTTTACCTAGTGTCTACTGAAAACCCATCAGATAGGGTCCCTAGTGATGTGAACAATGCAAACAGTCACATGACCTCTGCGATGCATGACTAAGCCTGACACTTAGATTAATGCTCTTTCATCAACATCTTGAAATATTCAAGTGGGTTTTTTGTTTGTTTGTTTTGTTTTCTAAAAAGTGGCCCTGTGATTTGATTTTCTAACAGGTTTCATAAATTATGAATCCTGTCCAACAAATAAAGAGTAATAATATCTCACTTCCCATCTGTCTCTATGTTGCTCTCCATCTGCTCTCTTTATATATAAGCATATGTAATAATACATAGACATCTGTCTAAAGCTCTGTGGATAGATAGATAGACAGATAGATAGATAGATAGATAGATAAATAGGTGTCCAATATAGGTCTATTAATTCATCCACACTCACATTGCTGCATCTTCACAATGGAAAGTAAAAGAAATAGAAAACAAACTTCCAGCTTTCTTTCTTATTTTATTTTTTATTCTTTGATTTTCCCTGGTTAATTGAAAAATAGTCATTATCGAGCCTGAACAGAGTATCTATGGGGGGGGTGCTGAGAAGGAAGAAATATTTTATGCTTTTATATCTGTTCTCTTCTGATTATAGACTTCTCTGTTGTCCAAAACATATTGACCATTTTATTGTTGTTATTATTATTATTATTATTTTTGTATCTGGGATCAAACTCATGACCTTGTGCTTGTCAGGCAAGCACTTATGCCGCTGAACTAAATCCCCAGCCCTGACCATTGTTTTAACCCCAGAGTAAACAATGTTTTTAACCTTGGGAAAGAGTTTACATCACTCAATTAAACATTAGTACAATGATTTCTGTAATGATCTAGTCTACAACTAACACTACTACTCTGCCTTAGGTTAAAAGGGATGACTATAGAACTGTTCAATTAAGTTTCATTCTTTGATGCCCAATCAATAAAGCAGCAAAAGAAAACTCTGCCTAGCTCTCACATTTCTACAGTATGAAGAAACAGATAGTCATGCTTGTAACCACAATGCATGTATGGAAAATCATCTTTGATGAATCATTCATCATGGCAACTTCTCTACAGCACTGACTACTTCAGAGTCTCCTGTGTACCTGACCCATTAAAGAATTGGCTGAGGTGTTAGTATATCTACTACTCACCTAAGAACTGACCATTTTTAATCTTCATGTTTTTAAAGGTAGTTGAATTTATTAAAACTTTTTAATCAAAATGTTTCAAATGGGGATAGTGGCATGCACCTCAAATACTCACTCTTTGGCAGGCTGAGGCAGGAGGATCTGTTGAGTCCAGAGGGTAATAGCCAGCTTGGGCAACACAGCAAGACTCTATCTTAACAAATATTTCTTTTTCTTCAAGTTGAAGAACAGAAGAGAGGGTTTTGTTACTGATAGGAGTAGAGAGCCTCAAAAATACATCATGTACTAGAACAGGAAAAGACAGCTTGCTTAAGGGAAAGGGAAATACAAATTAACTGCTAGAAACATGGGTACGTTTTAACCTTCAGTGTAGCTGCCGAATAATTAGGGCCTAAAGGCCTTCGTAAAGGTTACAAGTTTTGCTCCTGTAGTTATGGGGTTTTCACTCACTCAGTGGCTGACTCTGTGGCATGTACATATTTGATGTGCTAGGGAAAATGAGCTTCTAGGACTCCTCTCTGGACTAGTTCAGTGCAATGATCATAAATCCTCACTAAAGGGAGACTGGTTCTCAGGGGATGGAATTTTGGGTTAGGACATAGAAGAAAAGGTGAAGGAAAGCAGGCAAACATAGAAGCAGTGGTTTTATAAAACTGGATTATAACACCAGGCAGTGCAATAATGTGATACGGTGGCATACAATACATTGTGAAGCCCCGTGTTGTTAATTACCTTATGTTGATTAACGAAGTGTTCTGTTGCTGGTAGGAGCTCTAGCCTGGGATAATGTTAAGGATCTAAGGAATTTTAGGCAGGGTATGACAATTGCTCATCCCTGCAAATAGGGGGTATTAGGAGTGAAAAGATTTATTATAATTATTATATTATTGCACTATTGCATTATTTCTTATGTAAATTCAAAATAATTTTATTCTGGAGTTAAATGTTGATTGAAAAAGTTTTCACAAATACAGCAAAGTCAACAAAATACATAAGATTTCTTGAAACAGAAGTAGCCATGAAAAAATGCTTCATATTTTTATTTTGAACTAATTTTAGACTTAGAGAGATGTTGTGAACATAATGCAGACTTTCCCTTGGCTGACTTCCCCTAAACAGCATTTTGCATGACCATACTACAACAGATGAAAATCAGTACTCTGTACTAACAATAATCTCTAAAATAATCACCTGCAAATGGCCTAACACCTTAGTTATACTGGGCAGCTTCATTAATTTTCATTCCTGCTTCCAACTTTGGAATCACCAGAGAAAACTAAATATTTACACTCAAGTAATCATATAAATACCCAGTTCTAGTTAGCCAGTCTACAGCCCCTACATGCCCACACCCTCCAATCAAGGGTTACCTAAACTCTTGTCATGTTTTATCATTATATCACTAACTCTTCCTCTGCCTTTCTTAGGATATTCTGACAAAATGCAAATGACAGTGACTGATTCATTGCTACAGTGAGTGAGCTCTAAATAAAGTCTTTGCTTTTCTTATTTGACTGTTGTTTTGTCTCCATTCATCTTTCTGCAGTCGGGAACATGCCTCCCCTCTTCTATGTCAACGATGACAGATTACTTAGGGTGTACATGGTCTGTGGGTGTCGTAGAAGACCACCACATCACTCTCCCCCAGACCCAAGTGTGATGTGCTGTCTTGCAAGAAGTGCAGGTTGTATGGAGGTGACTTCTCTCAACCTGCTTTGAGTTTAATTAGTGAGTCTGGCTGAGGTTGTGTGTATG
Source organism: Dolichotis patagonum (assembly GCA_004027295.1). Taxonomy (NCBI): domain Eukaryota; kingdom Metazoa; phylum Chordata; class Mammalia; order Rodentia; family Caviidae; genus Dolichotis; species Dolichotis patagonum. The sequence continues at coordinate 2,052 of PVJX010008266.1, read as the reverse complement.
TTTTCGAGAAAACCTGTGGCTGATGATAGACTGGCATTGTTTGCCATCAACGGCCGCGGTTGAGCTCTGATAGACGAGCTCTTATACCGCAGGACTAACATACAGGATAACATCTCCACTGAGGCCGGCATAACGACAGAGCATAATTCCTACTCAGAATTTGCTACAAAGCAGGTTACTCGTTAACTGCAACCTAAATCTGGCAGTTCCCATTCCTTTCAAAAGAATGCTTTGTCCTCTCTGTTACAAACTGTCCACCTTGCCACTTGGAATCCCCTCACCATTTTTCTCAGTGAATACATGTCCAGGTTCTGCCTGTCTTGTGGCATTTTGTTCCCCACAAACAACTGGTCAACCCCGATCCCTGCTGCACCTCTGTTTTGTCTCTTGCTCTTTCTTTCTGCCATGTGCTGTAATGCAAGGCAGGAGATTAGAGTTCACTGCAGGGATTTCCAATAAAGTGAGATAGATTTTTCTTGATGTTTGGTGGGGTGTAGATAACAATATAGATTTTTGCAAGGAAACATTAGTGGCTTACACTCAGGATATAGTCCTAAATTCTCTTTTATTTGTATCACTGTTTTCCCTTTCCTATTACTCTACTTTTTAAGAAGATTCTTGAATTTGTACAGTTTTTCTTTTCCAGACTATTCAGCTGAGGTTCATGTATTGTGTTCTGCTTCTTCCTGACTTTTATAAAGGCATCATGAGCATAATAGAGGCTCCAGAAACCTAGAGTCCTTCCACTGTTACTATCGTCAATGAATGGTACCACCTTTCACCCAGGTAAGTGAAGTAGACACCAGATACCTTCTTCTCCTCCTTCTCCTTCTCCTTCTCCTTCTCCTTCTCCTTCTCCTTCTCCTTCTCCTTCTCCTTCTACTTCTGCTTCTCCTCCTCCTCCTGCTCCTCCTTCTCACTCTCCTTCTCCTTCTGCTTCTCCTCCTCCTCCTTCTCCTTTTCCTTCTTCTCTCTCTTTTTTTTTTAATTTGAAAGAGAATAAAACAAAAGGGGGCAGTACAGAGCAGATCAGAACAGGACAACATAGGCAACACAGTACTTTACATTAAGGCAACTGGACATCAACAGTAGCTAACACCATATCTCTTACTCTGCTATAGTTGAGCATAGTTTCAATTACAATAATATCAAACATAACACCATAGTATAAAGCCATGCATAGAGTGAAAGAATTACAGGGCTTTCTGAACAGAATAACAGAAAATGTTCAATGGGTACTATAATATCTCATTTTTGATAAAAAAGAAAAAAATTTGTTTGAGCTATCACACATATTCAAATTCCATTAAGACACAATGTTATAGAACCAATGGTAGTAGAATAAAAAAAGCATGGTAGGACTTCTAAGAAGGATGATATTAAATCAGCAATAGCTTTCACAATGTTTTGTTTTCTTCAAAACTGCTATTCATATCATCAAGTATGATATAGTCAAACAAAACAGGATAAAACCATTCCAACTGATGATTGAAAACTTTGAAAGACTTCAAAGCTATGAGATGGGGACTCATGCTTACCATAAAGTCTTATATACTCTTATCAAATCTCATATTACGGAGACTATATGGTATTTACCCTTGTGAGTTTGGTTTATCTCACTTAAGAGAATGGTCTCAAGTCATGTCCATTTATTTATAAATATCTCGATGTGATCATTCTTTATAGCTGAGTAGTACTCCATTGTATAAAAATGCCACAACTTTTTTATCCATTCCTCAGTTGATGGGCACTTTGGTTGCTTCCAACATCTGGCTATTACAAATTGTGCTGCTATAAACATGGGGGCACATATATCAATGTGGTATGATGTTTTCAGTTCTTCTGGGAATATACCTAGAAGCGGAATAGCTGGGTCAAATGGGACTTCCATACCCAGCTTTTTGAGGAATCTCCAGACTGATGTCCACAGTGGTTGCACCAGTCTACACTCCCACCAACAGTGCAGAAGAGTTCCTTTTTCCCCACAGCCTCTCCAACACTTGTTGTTGGTAGTGTTTTCTATCTTGGCCATTCTTTCTGGAGTGAGATGGA